>VCJN01000974.1:0-90846 GCA_006384855.1 Tetraselmis striata
GGCACCGCTGATGCGCCCTGCGCTGATTCCGCCGCACGTCGGCGTTTGCTCTGCCGTGCGTATGCTGGTTGAAGCATGTGTTGACACGTGCGCTTGCGTCAACTCCGCTGGGAGACTGCCACACTAGCGTGACACGCAATCACCCGCACGTTGCAGAGAGCATTGGTTTCGTCGTCGCCAGTTATCATTTATCATTCTCAGTTGGTAATTATACGAGCGAATTGCCGCTAACTACAAAATAGCTTTCCACCGTGCACTACCATGAACTGCGTTCATCTGGGACACATCACCGACAGCGACGTCTTGCAGCACAGAGGCTCCGCCGTATTAATGGTATAAATAAAGTCATTACGCTTTTGCGACATGCAAACAACCCCAATGTTTTGGCTGCCTGGTTCTGGCGAACCGGTTATGGTTACGTTAACTCTTACGGAACGGATGGCGAGCAAGCGTGCGGAAGATCGGCATAGGCATACACATTCCCGGCTGAGCGCGCTGGCTCTCTTACCCCCCCCTCCCCTTGTCCCTCATGACAGATTCTGCAACGGCTGGACGCCAGTGCCGGCGGGGTGGACAGCCCCCATGACAGCAGCACCTGGGCGCTGGCGCTGGTGGAGCCTCTCGCGCTGTGGCACCTGGCGCAGCTGCTGGAGCGCAAGCCCTACGGGGCCCGTGCCGGCAAAAAGGTGCGGCGCTGTCGTCCGCGTTGATGTGGCGCGAACCGCGCGCGCCGCTCGACCCCGCTCCCTTGGCGCCTACCCCTGGACATGTCGTCATGAACCTGAAACGACGACATCCCGGAGGGTATACACCCTAGGTCTCCCTGACCTACTGCTTTACTTTTAAAACTCAGACTCCGACAAAGGGGCTGGAACTTGTGTGGAGTTGTGTATCATCATCCAATTACGCACATGTATATGCGTGCTGACACACCACTTTCAAGAACGAGAATATTTGTTGAAGACATGTGGGTGCCTGCAAAGTTTTCTTCGCTCCGTGATTACTCCTGCTTATTTCGTCTGATATTTAGCCAGAAAGGGGCATGGCAAGTTACAAAATTCGTTCTTCAAAGTGCGTCGACACTCGTATCGTATATATCATCATATATGTAACCCATAATATCATCATCATCATTATACGGAGGTCATTCTGTGGCGCGGTACTGCCGGAGCGCAGCCAACAACGAAGTATGGGGCATGTATATCTATGCCGCCGCTTGATGACAGTCATTGCAGGCACAGTGGCGGCGCTGTATCGGAATCGCGCTGTGCTGCCGTATGTACGCGTACACCAAAAGGGGCCGATCACCTGAAGTACACCCTCATCGCCGAGTTGCCGCTCCATGGGGCACCGGCGCACCCTCCGCCAACTGCCCCCGTGGACCCGACATTCCGCGCCACACGTTGCATCAAGCGCGTTAGGGGTCGGGTCTTTTCGAGGTTCGCACCCGCCTATATCCTGCCTGGAATCCACCGAAGCTGCCATTCACGGCAAGCCGTAACGGATGGGCAGTGCCACGGGAAGGCAACACAGGACGGAGTAGTAGTGTCACGGTGTATGTGAGCGGCTGTAGCGCACTGCCAGCGAGCGAGGCGCCCCCAGATGTTTGGCTGCATCCTCCACACGCCGACCTGCGGGTGTCCGCTGACGCGCCGACCCGCTGCGGCGGCTGCAGGGCCGCGCCGCGCTGCCGTACGCCGGGCGCCCGCTCTCCGAGGCGGTGAGCGCCATGGGGCGCGCGGAGCTGGACCACCTGCTGGACCTCGCGGTGCCCGCGGCGGTGCGGCTGGCGCTGGACTGGGTGCAGCACGGGGGATCAGCGGGGGCGTACTCCGTCAGCCCCGGCGGGCCCGAGGAGACGGCGAAAGGCGCGATGGGCATCTTCACCAGGCCGTCCCTGCAAGGGGTAAGCCCCCCAGCACCACTGCGTGACCGCCGGATGCCCGTACGCCCTCGCGTTTGGCTGTATACGTATTGCTGTGCGTTCATGTGTTTGTGGTGCCGACACTAATAAAAAGTCTGCGCAGCCGCCGCTGGACAATGTACTGTATAGAATTTATAGAGGCCTTGAACTCAATAGGGAATAAATCAACATCCGTTGGAATGCCGACATACTCTGACCCATATAGTCTTGAGGCCCGGAGACACCCTTTACGGGTTTGCCACGACATGATATATTGTTTCTGGGTGTGCTTCTCCCCCCGGGCGCTGCTCCAGGCGGATCGAAGAGAGAAGCGCTACACTGATCTCGAAATACATCACAATACACCCCGAAAAAGTACACGGACAGTATCCCGACGCAAATGATGCAAACAAACGCCTGCGTCAGTTTGATTCCAACATCACCAAGCGAACCCAAATATATGATACGTGTTATGTACCGTAACTGTGAATCGCAATTTGATATCCATGTGGATCCACCTCCAAAAGCACCCACAGACATCGAAATTTGATGTGAAATTTGTTATGATTTCATTCCTGTCAGTCTCCCAACTACACATGCCCGCTGTCCTACGGCCCGGCTGTATGAACCCGCATAGGGCCGGCCGTGGCCCGTAGCATGCAGCCCTCTGAAGGCCAATACCCGCAGACAATATTGGTTTCGGAGCTGGTGGGTAACCCACTACAGCGGACCCATTTGGTACCGCAGTAACGCGCGCGCCGGGTAGCTACAAACCCATGGTTTCGGAGCCGCTGCTCGGCGTGCCGGCGCGCCTCGCCATCATTCGCCACCGCGGCGTGTATGCTCGTTTGCCTCCACGTATCGCCGCCAAACCAGCGGCGGACCCCGTACATTGAGTACTGGAGGGTCTGCATTTTATTTGAGCAAGTATTCCAGCACCAGGCGACTGTAGCACCGGCTCTTATACGCGCACCCTGTACGAGGCGCAAGAATTTATGCGATGGTGAACATGTGAGGATTGCCGGCGGCGCGAGCGGTCACCAAGCAGTTGGTCATCAGCAATCATTACAACAGTGGGGTACCGGTACAATTCATGCGATAAGTGATTTTACTTGACAGGTATCGTGTCGATTCCGGGGATAAAGATCTCGGTATTACGCACACTGAAGTGGATGTACGTTGTGGTAACTACAGAAGAGCTTATATGGGATAGTTTGAATTGCCACCACTGCACTTAGTTGGGTTCGCGGTATTTTTTTATCGTTTTTGCCCCCCCCCCCCCCCCCCCCCGCCCCTCACCCCCGCGCGAAGAGAGAAACTATATTTATCTTTAGAATTTACCAGAATACACCACAGGTACCACACGGATAGTCCGACCCGTTGCTGCAAAACGATCCATCGTTGTTTCGACCCGTGAACCCAATCAAATGGTACGGTAAAGAGCCGACGACCTCTAGGTTCATCCACAACAATCATCCTCGATCAACAGCAAGTCATTCGGGTAGGCGGCGCGGTGACATGGTGATCTTCGGCTACTATTACGCTTATCCCGGGAGAGCGCGTGCGCCAGCTACCCAGTGGCGCCACAGCCAAGCAGTCATATCATTCCCTACTCTCTGCAACTTGATTCAAGTGCGTGATGGACCATATCTAAGTACCCCTCTCCCCGGTGCATGTGCAGGTGGCGCGCCCCCTGACGCGAATGCTCGCCGCGGAGGTGCTGCTGCTGGTGGAGCCGCGCCTGGAGGAGGGCTCCCCCGCGGAGCGGGCGACCTGGGCGGACTGGGCGCAGGAGCGCATGCGGGGCTACAAGGAAGCGGCGGCAGCGGCTGTCGAGGAGGAGGCTGCGCGGCCGCGGAAGAGGTCGAGGTCGAGATCGAGGGGGCCCCGGGTGGGGCAACGGCCGGGCAATCCCGCTGAACAAGCGCAGAACCGCAGTGTTTTCTCGCACCCCGGCGGGGAGTAAATTATGGCATCGTTCTGCTGCTGAGGATATTCGTCGCCGCTGCTGGCGATCACGATTCGCAGTAGGACTCGCATGCCTGGTGATAATAACGCGTGGTGATCGGTAACGATATCTTGCCGCTGTGCATCGGTCCGTATTCCTGTATTGCTATATCTTATCTGAAAGAATGTTAAGGAACATGTTCTGGAAAATGGGTAGCGACTACCCGATCGAAGATCGACTGTACATCCCTTGTCCGCTCGGTTGAGCGGTCGTCTTATGTCTTTTTTTGGTCACAGGGAGAGCGTCCAGAGCGGTCGTCTCGTACGCGAGAGGTCCGGGGTCGATTCCTGGCCGATGTATTTCCGGCAATATCGGCCCGGCGTGTCCCGGGTTTACCCGGTTGATGCATTATTAGCCGTTTGGGGTTCGAATGAGGCAATGGTCCAAGGGCTATGCCAGACCTACGACTGCAGTTGGCGCAAGAGGTCAAGTGCTGGGGCGGCTTCGGCCGATGTCCCGGGGAAAACTTTACTTTTACCCGTCCGAAGAATGCCCTCTGTGCGATGTCCGAGCAATTGGCAACGCGACTAAACTAGTCCTGTCATCAGGTTGCTTTCAAGGAAAGGCAAAATATCAAGACATTATCTATTCTTTTCTGTTCTAACGTCCCCATCTGCGTCCTTATTACAGACTGGTGAGTAGTATGTGTCACCAAGTATAATTGCTCCCCACCTTCCAAACGTTGTCTCGGTATTGATAAGATCTAAAAGGTACACCGGCTCGCTGATCCTAGGCGAGTCCCCGACATACAGGAGGGTGCCCCATCTATCCTATCGTACCTATCACATCTATAGTACTATCCCCCACATGACCGCAGGCAAGAAACCGGCATTGACCCTTAGCAGTTATTGGTAGGGCGGGAGGGCAATGGCCGCGATACGGGCCGCGATGCACCCCCCCCCCCCCCCCCCCCCCACCTCAACCCTTCGGGAGGCTGTCACAAAATGCACAGCATGCCATATCGTTGCCTATCTAGAAGGTGGGGGGATGCAGGTAACAGCAGGTCTCTTGCCATTTCCGGCCGAACACTGTTATGAATAACACAGCAAAGTTGTACAATTCCAAGCTGCTTTTGGGTGCGTCGGCACCTGCAGATCCCGAGACACGACCTATAGTTTGCTGAGCGTCCGCCGTGGTCACCAAGACATGGTTATGCTTCTACCAAAGGGGGCCGACAGTCAGATCGGCGACCCATAGTTTTGCCACACATGCAGGCATGAATGGGCTCTGACGAGGTGGTGCATGATATGGCGTGTTGCGATGCGCGCCCTGCTGGTCCCTGGCTGCTGTATCATATCGCATCCACGGTATATCCAACTGATTTCACCGCGGCTTAGAGGCAACTCTTACAGGAGTGACTAACTGTCAGAGGCAGTGCGCATTGGAGGCCGGGTAAGCCCTGCTGACAAGCCGCTGCAGGTGCAAGAGACGGAAAAGGATAAACACAGATAGATAGAGCTTGAAATTGCCGCGCAAGGCAGCTAGCTATATGATTGCTTTTGACGTACGAGTAGCGCCTGTGCAGGAAAGCTGAGACGCGGGCGGTCATTGTGCCCCTCCTGTAACACCAGGCCGTGTGTTGGAACTACTGATGAGAGTGCGCTCTTCCTCCCCGGGCAATACTAAGTATTTGCACTCTGCCTGGCCCTACTTGAATATATTTTCTCCCTGCCACGCCCCTGAGATTCCACGTGCAGGTGGTCGTATGGACGAACAAGGTCCATCGTTTGGGTACTCCCCAGACGACAGGTGAAACAACTGACGGTTAGACGCTGCGCCCCGCCCCCGGGCGGGATGCCACTGGAACCGGCAGCAACCCGTCGCATGTTCCGGCTGCATCCCTCACCGTCTCTGGGCCCGTTGCCGTTTAAGATCAGCCGCCTGGGCCGTCTGGCTGCTGCTGTATGAGACAGTGAACGCGATACGCGATGGGGTGGGCAACAAGGTGTCGATGGTCCAGTGATTACATGTTTTACTGCTATGAAAAGTAGAAGTGAAGTTCGCCCCGCGGGACTTCGGCCGGAGCCGCCCCAGCACTTCTCGACCCCTTGCGCCAGCTGCAGTCGTGGGTCTAAAAAGCCCGTAGAGCGTAGCCTCAATCAGGTATAAATCCGTACTGCTATTACTGGTGCCAGGTCGGTAGTAAAAACAATACCGATATGTAGTCGCTCGACAGCGTAAAAAGTGCAGCATCGACGTATCATCGACGACGATTCGTTGGTTAAGGTCTCGCAAGTGTATCGTCTTGTCATCTTGTCTATATCGTCGTTATAACGCGTCCAAAATCACGGTAACGAATGATGTGTCCCATGTGCGCTCCAGATACGCGTCATTGGCTCGATCCCTCCCGAATCTGCATGCAATCTTTGCCTTCCTGGCGCCAGCGTGGCTGGGTGTTCGCTCGTCACTGGCTGGTGTCGAAAACCCTGCCAACTTGTTTCGTGCTTTGCGCGCGCCTTGGGGGAGGGGGGGGGGAGGGCTACTCACGAAGCTC
Organism: Tetraselmis striata; assembly: GCA_006384855.1. NCBI lineage: Eukaryota > Viridiplantae > Chlorophyta > Chlorodendrophyceae > Chlorodendrales > Chlorodendraceae > Tetraselmis > Tetraselmis striata. The sequence goes on from VCJN01000974.1 coordinate 6,406, forward strand.
CGGGTGTGAACAGGCCCCTGTCGCATATATAGCTGCGAACCTTAAGGCTATCCCAATATCAGTCTTCTCACCCCCCAACCCTCCCGCCGTAGAGTTCCTTCCGTTCTCCCTATCCTTCCTTCCATCACCATGGCTGCCATCGCCGCCCGCTCCTTCGCCGCCACCGTGGCCGGCCAGACCTCGGTCGCCACCCGCGGCCGCAAGCAGGTCACCCGCGCCGCGGTCGAGTTCTACGGCCCCGACCGCGCCAAGTGGCTGGGCCCCTACTCCGGCAGCACTCCCTCCTACCTGACCGGCGAGTTCCCCGGCGACTACGGCTGGGACACCGCCGGGCTGTCGTCCGACCCCGAGACCTTCCGCCGCTACCGCGAGCTGGAGCTGATCCACGCCCGCTGGGCTATGCTGGGCGCTCTGGGCTGCGTCACCCCCGAGCTGCTGGCGAAGAACGGCACCAACTTCGGCGAGGCGGTGTGGTTCAAGGCCGGCGCGCAGATCTTCTCCGAGGGCGGCCTGGACTACCTGGGCAACTCCAGCCTGATCCATGCGCAGTCCATCCTGGCCATCGTGTTCACGCAGGTGCTGCTGATGGGCCTGATCGAGGGATACCGCGTGAACGGTGGCCCCGCCGGCGAGGGCCTAGACCCGCTGTACCCCGGCGAGTCGTTCGACCCCCTGGGCCTGGCCGACGACCCCGACACCTTCGCGGAGCTGAAGGTGAAGGAGATCAAGAACGGTCGGCTGGCGATGTTCTCCATGTTCGGCTTCTTCGTGCAGGCGATCGTGACTGGCAAGGGCCCCATCGAGAACCTGGACGCCCACCTGGCGGACCCCAGCGGCGCCAACGGCTTCGCCATGGCCACCAAGTTTGTGCCCGGCAACTAAATATCGCGTACAGATTCTAGAACATATCATTGTATGTAGCATATAAATGCCCTTTTTAATCACTGCCTTGTATACTGGCGCTTACAGTTCTTTCCTCTGGTTGGTGCCGTGCTTCTGTGCAGCTCACTCGCATGAATGCTCTTCATTCACAGTCGCTAGTATTGCACAGGGAGATTGGGATGATACATTTTCTGACTATGAATGCTGCAGAGCACGAGACCTAACAAGAGACCTATCATGCGTGGCGTGATTCACTTTGGCGCCAGTGTGTGCACTCTGTCAGAACACATAGTACTTGCAGTGTCAGTATCATAAGCAGCATCAGAGAGACAACACGACGCAACCATTACCACACAATCTGCCAGAGTTGAATGTCAGCCACGTATAAGTGAGTGTTCGAAGCAATTTATAGATAAACCTTCACGGACCTACGATCAGGAACATAAAACATAAACTGGGTATGCTGCCGGGTACTGCGCACTGGATGCGACATGCGTGGTGAACGGCCAGAGCGATATCTATGCATGCAAAGAGGGGGTCACTCCACCTCTATACTGATGTGAGCTCCTTCGCTTCATAACCGTAGCTTCTTTTTGAAATGCGCTCACCTGTACTGGCGCCTGCTCACCCACGTCTTACCCTTGTGCTTTGGAGTTAAACACAGCTCACACTGGTGTGGAAAGACACCTCTGAAGACAATTCAGTATAGTTCCGTTTTCTTCTGACCTCCGACAGGCAGCCGGGACTTGTTCTTAGTTGTATTGTAGGTGCCGATATAATAACAATGCGAATAAGAGCCCGCCCTGCCTGCCACAAGTAGACGAAACTACAGCGCGCCTGAGAGTGTTGTTGCAAGTTGCATGCGAGACCAGGATGACGCGTATCAGAAGGTTCTTACCGGCGCATCAGCACCCGCACATCCTGAAACAAGACCTACAGTATGCCGAGTGTCCACCGCGGCCACCAAGATACAGTCCTGCTTCTACGGAAGGGTGTAAAAAGTCAGATTGGCAATGCAGTGCTATGCCACATACACACAGGCCTGAATGGGCACTGACGTGTTGCTCCGTGGTGGAGAATGACGATACGGCATGTTGTGCAGCTCGCCGCAGCTTCAACATCCTCGCGCGACGGTCATGTCTACACTAGGAAAAGGATGGGAGACGTAGAAGAAAGGGGGGGGGGGGGGGGGGGGGGGGCGTATAGCAATCCTAGGGCTCGGGGCCTCGTCGCGAGATAGGGCTGACTATCTAGGCAGTCATCAGGCAGGCCGTCTTGGTGCTAGGATGGGCGGCGTGACAATGGCGCTCCCAGGAGCGGCGGAAGCGCGGGTCCGTGGGGGGATGCATGTCCCGGCGCACGGGGCGGAGCGCTGCGTCGGCCGCCGCTCAGATGTAGATCGGCGCCGGTGCCTTTTCCATGTCCATCAGGTCCTCCAGGCGCTCCGTGTCCTCCAGCCGCCCACTGCCGCGGCCGGCGTCCTTCGCGATGATCTTGGTCAGGTACGCCTTGTCGCAGCTCACCGCCTCGTTGATCGCCTGCGCGGCGCATCGGTCCATTCAGCCAAAATTCGCCACAGCGGAGGTGGCTGTCCTTGGTCGCACTGAGAGTGGTTTTTATTGAGGCCATTACCCTCCAAGTCATTACGCCATTCGTCACTAAGTCACTATGCCTTAAGGTCATTAAGTCATTAGGCCTCAAAGTCATCCAATCATTAAGCCATTAGTTGTTATGTCTTAAGTTCAGTCAGTCATTACGCGTCAAAGTCATTACGCCATTCGTCATCGAGTCATTAATCATTACGTTACAGTCAACAAGTCTTTCCGGTTATATGAATTCAACCGCTCCGTACTTTAGTCTGTCCTAGTCGGCAGCAATGGGCAGTCCGCAGACCGAAAGGTACCCGCAGGGAGGGGGAGAGGTGGATTCATGGAGGCGCACCTGCAGCCGGGCGTCCAGCGCCATGGAGCGCCGGATCTGTGCGTCGATCGCGTCCGCCATCTCGGAGGAGCTGCGCGGGGCAGGCGGCGCGGCGGGGTTGGGGGGGGAAGGTGTCAGGACTATCAGTGCTGGGTTAAGGCAAGCTGAAAAATAGGGCTTCCCTGTCTAGGGTTATATTTGGGGCTCAAAACCCTAAAACTTCAAACAGCACATACAACCCTACAAATGGCCGGTCTTTTGTTCTCGCCATTAATTTTTCCCGCGAGTGGCATGACAGCACTGGCTACCGCCGCTGGCGATCCGGTGAATCTACTCCCACTATTACGGGAGGTGGTGTGGACTGTGTACAATGACTTTAAACTTTAGACCTCCCAATAAACCTGCGCTCGGGCTCTCGGGGCACATCACCTGTACCGCTCCGGGTCCTCATGGAAGGACACCATCCCGTCGCGCGGGTTGATGGCCGCAAAGATCTCGCCCTGCGAGGCGGCGGGGCAGGGGTAGGGTTTTTAGGGTTAGCAACGCGCCTGTTGCGATCGAAAGGAATTCCGCACTTGCCCTTCTATATTGAACAGACAGCTGCTGGATGTGGCCAACGCACGCGATTGTGTAGTGCAACGAGCGGAGCGGGCGTTGTTTGCGCCAACTACAGGTTTAAGGGTTTCATGGTTTGGAGTTAATGTGGGTTCGAAGGGTTTTGAAGTTCAAGGGTTTTGTGTCAGGGTTGTAGGGCTGAGGTCACTCCAAAAACCTAGTACCTAACCATGAACCCTAAAGTATGTGTGGAGAGAGCGCATGTTGCCGCGGTTTATTTTTTGGAAAAGTGTATGACGAGGACATTCACAGCATGCGCGCTGATGATAATGGAGCAGCAACCGTCCCGGGAAATCGCCTGTCTAGGGTCTGGGGTTGACCCCCCCTACCTGCTCCACCATCTGCAGGATGAGCTGCTCCGCGGCCTCGGGCCCCGCCAGCCCCGCGGTGTCGGCGATGCCCTGCCAGGCGCGGCGGGCAGCGGGGAAGTCAGGCGGCAGAGCGGGACCGGCGGATGCCAGGGGAGGCATGCCAGGGATGGGGGGGAGGTGGGCGGCGCTCGCCTGCAGGCTGAGGGTGAGGTGGGTGTGCGTGAGGCGGCCCACGATGCGCCTCTGCATGCTCTCAACGCACTGCCGGGCGAGGCCCCAGTTGCCGTGCGCTGCGTCCAGGGGGGGGGGGGGCGGGGGCAAGTCAGGCACAGACACACGCACACAGAGACACGTGTGGGATTACTGTGTGAAGGTTACCGTAACAGTCGATCGGGTTTATTATGGGTAAAAGTAAAGTGAAGTTCGCCCCGGGACATCGGCCGAAGCCGCCCCAGCACTTGACCTTCTGCGCCAACTGCAGTCGTAGGTCTGGCATAGCCCGTAGACCATTGCCTCAGTCGAACCCTGAAGGGCTAACGCATCAACCGGGGAAATCCAGGACACGCCGGGCCGATATTGCCGAAAATACATCGGCCAGGAATCGAACCACGGGACGCGTACGAGACGACCGCTCACTCGAGCGGACAATGGATGTGCTATTGTGGGTATCCGCCAAAATAACGAACTGTGTTGCATCATCGGAAGTGCCGGAGATTCGGTGATGTTGTCGTGGCGAATTCCGATAGCTTTCCTGGTACTTATATATGGGTCATCCTGCCTACCTAAGGGGTCGGCATCAATGATATATTTAGGGAACCCAAAGCCTGGCGACGGCTGTGCCGGGACACGTATGAGTGGGTGTGGCATGGGGCGTTCATACACGGGGTAACAGTACCGTAGAATCAAATACGGTTGAGGGGTCAAACAATAATGAACTGCTTTGCGCCTTTGTGTCGGAACATTCTTTATGTATTCGTGATTTATTCTGGCCTATTAATCCGTTGTAAAAGGGGGGTCAAACACGATATTCATCCGCAGACCGTTTGTGACTGCGCGGTGGTCCCGTGTGGTCGACTGTTGCAGGCTATGAAGAGGGCCGTGATTGCGGTTTTTTATATTTTGGTTTTGGCTGTGCGCAGGCGGTACAAGCGCACACTGGGTCGACACAAAAGGGGCATGTCATCCCCTCATTGATGGCGGGGTGCTTATGTATCAAGTGCGAGGGTACGCGTGCATCATGCCAAAGTAGCACTATGGGGGCAGACATGACGATTCAAGGGGAGGTGTCGGGCTATGGGAGTGTGGCCGAGGGGGAGGGGGGGGGGGGGGGGGGGGGGCGAGGAAGGTTACCAGCAAAGGCGTCCCGGTTGGAGTTGATGGCGGCGAGCAGCTCCTCTGACGACTTACGCACAAACGCGTGCGCCACGTCCTGCCACGCATCCGGCGAGCACAGCCCCTTGAGTAATCGCACAACAAGAGGTGGTGGGGGGTGGGGGTGTGGGGGGGGGGGGGGGGGGGGGAGGAGAGAAATAGGCACGTACATTCACTCACATAAATATATGCCCGTATAGTGTATCATGAGATAGAGTATGGAATCGTGCGAGAGGGGCGAGGGGAAGCAAAGGCCACCAAGGCGGGAAGAGACAAGGGGGGGGGGAGGGGGGCAAGACGGCGGACATGGCAAATGCGGCCTTCTTTTCAAGCTGCACCACTATGCACTATGGGGTCCCAATACACCCCCATTATGTGGCAGTACCTTAAGGAGCAACGCGATGGTGAGGTGTGGGTGTGGGTGGGGAGGGGGGGGGGGGGGGGGCGGGGCGCACCGCGTAGATGACGCACTCCGACTTGACGTGGCGGTGCACGATGGAGGAGGTGTACTTGGGCAGCGGGGGCGCGGCGCCCGTGTGGATGAGCGACACGAGCACCCACTTCTGGTACGCCGCCACTGCGATGGCGCTCACCTGCCGCCAGCACGCAGCCCCCGGTCACGTCAGCATGGAGGCGCGTGTGTGTGTGTGTGTGTGTGTGTGTGTGTGTGTGTGTGTGTGTGTGTGTGTCTGTGTGTCGGGGCCCTCCCCGTGGGGTGGCTTCCCAACCAATGCGGCGGCTCAGTGACGCCACCCGAACCATTCCCCCGTGGAGCCGCATGATCACCACCTGGGCAGAGCGGCGGCGCCGACACGCCCTTGCACGGGCAGCGGTACGAGGTGCAACATCACACCAGTATGGTACCCAGGTACATTGATGCTCGAGCAACCAAAGTGAGTCGTCCCCTAGCCATCCCAATCCCATGCCGATGCCGCACCGAATGACATCGCTCCCGGCACTAATAATTCACGAAACAATATCGAACACTTGGATCTCGACAATGCTGTTTTCCAAATTCGCCTTGGAGCCGGGATCTCCTTCATCGTCTTTGTTGTTGTTGACGGAGTCCGCGAAGACCCTCCTACCGCGCGCGACTCTCATCCCCAAGACAGTGAATCCCGTGATGCTCCTCATGTATCACTTGACATATGGTGGCAACCGCCCGGATGACATCTGCGGCTACACCAACACATCCCCATGTGGGCTAGCTCTAGGAGGGGGAGGGGTGCACTGGGGGAGACGGGCAATTGGGGCGGGGGGAAGGGGGGGGGGGGGGGGGAGGCAATAAGGGAGGGGGCGGGCGGGCGCGCGCACCGCGGTGGCAGGCGCCGTGACGGCGCAGAGCAGCAGCTCCAGCGCGCGGTCGTACTGCTTCAGCCCGGCAGCCAGCATGCCGCCGTAGTAGGCGTACAGCAGAAAGTCCCTGCGGTGCGGCGGCGGTTGTGGGGCGGGCGGTGGTGGTTGGGGGGGGGGGGGGGGAGGAGGGGGGGGGGGGGGGGGTCAGCTGGCGGAGCACACAGCCGAACTCGCCGCGCAGCACATGGCAACCTGCTTGAGATTCTGCCGACAACAACCGGCCTTGTACGGGGGAAGCCACGCTGCAAACTGCGGAGGGTCACGGATACATTTCTAACATCCATTTCAACTACCGGCGCCGAGGTCACAATAGGAATGCTGCAAGCAGGATCCTGCCCTGCCTGCCAGAGGTCAAATCTTGACAACACCGCAACGGACCTACAACGAATGTTCTTGTCGCCCGATTCGAGCCTGGATGCAAGGGTTGTTATAGGTGCGGCAGCACCCGTAGCCTTCCACCTTCTCTCACCGGGTATCCTCTGTCTGAAATTTTCGGGCATGTGATGGTCCGAAGATCGGGAGGCGGGAGTGACGGTGTCAGGGGGCGGGGGAGGAGATGCACCGGGGCGTGGTGGCGCAGAGGTCGGGCGCGACGTTGTAGATCTCCTCCGCCAGGAAGGGCGCCGCCGCGTGGTAGCAGTGCGACAGTAGGCAGGCCTGCGCGGGGGACGGCCGCCGCCGCCAGGGGCGGATGATGGCGCATGACATCCTCCTTCGCATCCATCCACCCACCCATTCACCCATGCTTGGGGTTTGGTTGGATGGCTGTATTCACGTGCGGACCCTCAGCCCCCACCCCCCTTCTCTTCTCTCGGCCACCAAGGGGCATGGGGCTGCCTGCCTGGGCTGCTGTCTGGACCCGGCGCGCACCTGGAAGAGGTCGGCGTGCAGCGGGGTGAGGCACTCGGGCGAGGGGCGCAGCTTGGCGATGCCGGTGCGCAGGGGCGCCACCGCTGCAAGCGGCCGCCCGCCGTGCACTGCCCAGTCCTTCAGCCGGCGGCCCAGCTCCGCTGCGCGATCCGGCGCCTGGCGCAGCGCCTCGCCGTCGCACACGCGGAAGAAGTGCGCCACCTGGGCGGGCACCCGGCGGCAGCGTGAGAGGGATTGGGCGTCGAATGGGGGTGGGGATGTGGGGGATGGCACGCGGGAGAGGCTCGCAAACCCCCAAGGTCCAGCCACATGCCCACATACTCTTCGCATACCATGAAACTCGCAAATTCCGTCATTGCATTCCGTTTTGTGTGTGGGGGGGGGGGAGGAGGGGTCTCCTTGTCACCAACTCCATGGATGCAACAAACTCCCACATACTGACAGACTCTGTGGACTGAGTCAGCTTCGCGGGGGGACCCACCCGCAGGTAGTCCGGCCCCGGCACGCCCGTGGCGCTCGCCAGCGCGTGCGCGGCGAACAGCCAACCCAGGGTGTGCGCGGCGGGGTCCAGCGCCTCCAGCGCGGCGGGCAGCGCGGCCAGGCCGGCAGTGGTGCGCACAGTGGGCGGCGTCGCCTCGCGTAGCCACGCCGCCAGCTCCGCCGGCCGACCCTCCCACCCGCGCACCCGCTCCAGCCATGCGTCCATGCCTCCGGGGGTCACTGGAAGATCTAGCTGATGGTGGGCCGTGCCGAGGGGATGGCCTCCGTGCGTGTGTATCTGAGGGATCGGCGACGCAGCAGAGTGGTGGATGAGGACGTGGAAGGACGAATGACCGACGATCAGTATCACCTCCCCTCGCCCCGCCTATGGCTCGGCCGGCCGACCGACTCAGCATAGCTCCCAGCTCGTATGCTCTTTTCATTTATTAATACAGTCCTGTAGTAGCGATTATGTTTTCATTTTTATTTATACAATAATAAATACTCTTGGCGACTACCTACTCCGGATAATATCTGCATAAAATGTTATCAAAAATATGGCGGATCAATATGCATCGCTAGCCAGGCGGTACAGAATTACCGGTACGGGTAGGGTCGTCGGGCGCGCAAAATTTTAAAAGGATTTTACTCTCGAGTGGGTCGTCCTGGCCGGATTAGTTGGCGCCGGCCGGGCGGGACTACTGTTGGGTTGTTCCGCGCAAGCTGATACTACCGTCTCGGTCTTCAGCGCCATGTCGTCGGCGGCGGCGCAGCACCACGGCAAGCGTCTCGCTGCCCCAATCTGCCGGACTGCTACTGACAAGCCAGCAGCGCTACCGCAACCAACGGCTGCGCGAGCGAGCAATCCGCGGCGGGGCAGAGCGCTTTAGAATACACACAAGTACGGGCACAAAGTACTGCTCACTGGAGTTAACGCGGAGCCTGATATACATCTGCGGCTTTGCCAACGGAACGGCTGCAGCTACAGCCCCGCGCGGTCAACGGTACCATGGGGGCCACGCAGCAGCCGCGTCCGAGCGCCTCCCCATGCGCAACGTGTCAGATGCTCCAGGTGGCTGTGAAGGGCAAGGAAGCGGAGGTGTCAGCGCTCCTGGGCGAGCTGGCCGGCTGGGAGGAGACAGCGGGGCGTCTTGGCGAAGCGCTGACAGCCAGCGAGGCGCGCGGCGACGGCCTGGCGCACGAGGCGGAGGCGGCCCGCAAGCTGGTGCGCGGCTATGAGGCGCGCCTGTCACACGCGATGCGTTCGCACGACGGCGCACTGAGTCAGCTTGAGGTGCGGGCCCTCTTCCGCCCCCGCCCCCGTCCCTGCCGCTGCCCCTGACGCCCCGCTCTATCTGCCCGTTCCTTCGCTTGACAATGGCCGCTCGCTGCTGGCTCGTACTCCCAGGAGCTTGCGGCGCGGCAGGAAGCACAAGAGCTGGAGCTATCCGCCGCGCGGGCTGACGCGGCGTCATGGGAGCGTCGAGCGGGGGAGCTGTCCGCCTCCATGGGCAGGGCGCTGGAGGTGGCGGAGAGTGTGGCATCGGCGCTGCGGGTGCGGCTGGCGCACCGCCGTGGACGCAGGCCTAGGGGGCTGAGAAAAAATCGGCACAGCTTCCAAACCGGGCCGGCGCACAATAACCGAATAATAACGATCAGGCTTGGCGCGGCACGCCTTAGAACTGGCATGGCAATTGAATGCGGGCTGTGCCGGTCTAACGCCGTGCGGGCGGTGTGCATGCGAATTCGGGGAATGTCATGGCACATACATGACATGCGGGACCTCTATAAATCGCCCAAGCTGTGCATATGCACTCGTGTTGCAATTGTAGAGGTGGAGGGGGACCTCACACAGAGGTGGTGGTGGTACATGCATGGGAATTTGTGTATTGTGCCTAAAACCCCGAATCCACAACCTCAAACCCTAAGATGTCACATCGCATCTATGTCATCTATAGCAGCAATATTAAGTGATCACCCCCACATTTGAGGTGTGCACAGCCTCGGTTCGGATACACACTGAATGCGCCGGCTTTGCGCAGGATGAGCGGGCGGCTGCCGAGGCGGAGGCGGCGGAGGCGCAGGTGGAGGTCAGCCGCCTCCGCAGTGCGCTCGCGCTGCATTCGGCTGCGGGGCAGGCGGCGCCGGGCGCGGACCAGAGGAGCGCAGCGGTTGAGACGGAGAGGGAGCGGGAGCTGTCGCTGCTGCGCATGCTGGCAGACGGCAGCTTGTGCGAGGGCGACGAGCGCCTGGATGGTGAATACCGCCCCTGGGTGGCTCGCCCTTTGCTGTGCTCCAGACACTGCCGCTGCCTCACCTCAGACCATGAGAGCGCCACACTAGGGGCGATGCGGCACGCAGCGCTGCCTGTGATTAGCCCAGCGCTGACAGAACCGCCGCCTTGACACTTTCCGTCCCCACAGGCGCGCCAGCCTCAGTGCGGCAGCTGCAGTCGCGACTCACCGCGCCGCGGGAGCTTCTGGCCAAGGCGGAGGCGCCGCGGCGCAGCCCGGATGACACGAGGGCGCAGGCTCTGCAGTGGCAGCGGGACGTGCTGCAGGTATACCCCTTTCCACCCCCAACCTTTGCCCTCTCACTACTCTCTGCAGCCTCCCTGAGCCACAGAGAGCGGATAGTACAACCCCTTCTGATACCGTCGAATTGAATACGGGTCGCAGGGCTGTGACACGACGAATTGTTTTGCATCTTTGCGTCGGAGTATTCGTGCTGTATTATGACTGACTTAACACTGCTCCGTTATGATGGTTTTCCCTGTTTTATGTGGGGGATCGAAAACGATATTTATCCGCAGACCGTTTGTGTTGTACGGTATCTCCTCTCACTCTGAGCGTGCCACTCTGGGGACCGACCACAACCTTGCGCCGTGCGCCACCCGTGCACCGCCAGGGGAAGCTGGCGCGCTCCCAGGAGGCGGCGGGGGAGCTGCAGCGGCGGCTGAGCGGCCTTGAGGCGCGAGAGGCGGCGAGGCGAGGCGACCCAACCGCGCGGGACGCGGCGCCCGGGGAGCTGCAGCGGTGGCTGCTGGGCGGCGTGGCGGAGCTGCACGCGCTGGTGGGGCCGCTGCGGCAGGAGGTGTCGGAGCTGGCGGCGGCGCTGGGCCTGCCTGCGGGCGACGCGGAGGAGGAGGAGTTGGGGGGCGGGGGCGAGGAGGACGAGCTGCTGGCGGGGATGGCGGGGCAGCTGGACGCCAGGCTGGCGGCGGAGAGGCGGGTGTGGGAGGAGGAGGGCGCGCTGGCGGGGCTCGACGCGCTCGCGCTTCGGTGGGCGGAGCGGCGGTCGCTGGCAACGGCGTGGGCGGCCTGGGTGCGCCGCCAGCGCGCGGGGCGCGCCAGGTGAGTTCATTCACTGTTTATTGTTCGTGGTTGCCGACCCGACTAAAAGAACCAAACAAAATAAGAACGCGCTATGTCCTTGTTGGTCCGATTTTAGACGAATACTCACAACATCATTACGACCATGACGAGCATTCGCTAGCACCCCATTTCCGAGAGCTAAAGCATGGGTTCTTGTAGTCGGGTCGGCACCCGTACATGGATGCCAACGCACTTATGACAGCTCGTATGAGAAGCTTCTAACTGGGCTTGCGCGTCACCTTCAGGATCAAAGTTACTTCTGCCACAGTCTCGTCTGTATCTGACCTCTTGCTACAATTTTGGTGTGTCCTTATTCACCGTGTCCTGACCAGTACGCAGGCGCAGTGTTGTTTGGTGTAGTAGCCATCATAAACAATGAAACATAAGACTATATGACACAACCATGCGGATGACCTCTCACTAGACAGGAACTTTCTCATTCAAATGTTTCCGTGTTTGCAAGGTCACCCCACTCTGCGCGTCCAGCAAAGTGGCAACTCGCTCAGCGAACATGACTCAGAAATCCTCGGAACCTCATCCCATGGGGGAGACCTCAGGGAGAGCAAATAGACACAATCGCCTGTTGATAGTATCAATGGGTTTACGGTTGCAAAAGAATTGACGATGTTACGTAATTGATTTGCCCATGGAACAACTGGCAATGGCCAGTGATCAAACATTCAATGCCTTTCCCATCGCATCCGATAGGGGAGGGTGGAAGGCAGTAGCGCGGGGGGAAGGGGGGGGGGGGGGGGGGGGGGGGTAGGCCGGATGCATGACGGGGTGGTTGGAGTGGCATAGAAACACCATGTGGTTGTGCGTGCCCGGCTGAAAGCGGACGACCGCGCCGTTTGCCTCACTGTGACCCAGCCGCAGGACTCTTGCCGTGGCGCAGGTGCAGCGCGAGGCCCGCCGGCGCCTCTGCGCCTTCCACCGCTGGCGCCACCTGTCACTGTCCAGCCGGTGCGCCCTCATTGGCGCCATCTCGTCTTGTTTCCTCGCTTTCTCTTGGCCGACACACAGTTGCAAATATAATTATCACTTTCAGGGACCCATCTTATTATACAAGGACCTTATTACTGTCACTGCCTCTAGGCCGCCATCCCGGGTTTGAAATACATTACTCGTCCCGAACTGCCATAAAAATACCGGTAACACGCGCCTTTTTCTTAATGTTCTGATTTATACATCCTAGGTGCGTTCGATGATTATTGTATAATTACAGACTATAAATTTGGGATTTGTAATAGTACAAGGATCCGCCATCACGGGAATTAAAACCGATATTATATTTTGGCACCCCGTGGAATTGAGGATTGCACCAACGCAGAAATTGCATCGCTTTTGTTGTCAACACCCAACAATGCGAAATGCATGTGATGGTGTTCTCATCGCGGCCAGTACGTCGTCTCGCGCCAGCCCCTTCCACCCTGCCGGGGCACGCTGAGCGTGGCGGCTGACTGCTGCGCTGGCGCCAGGGTGGAGCTCATGGAGGCGGCAGGCGAGGCGGCGCTGGTGCTCTCCAAGGCGTGGGGGCGCTGGCGCGCCGCCTGCGGAGCCACACGCCTCGTGAGGCAGCACGTGGGCCGCCTGCAGGTCCGTCGCCTGCTCCCATATCGGCCCACATTCCTCACGCGCCCCCTATCCCAGCGAGGCAGGCACCGTTTTGGGTGAATGTCATACGCCCGCCGGGACCTACACGTCACGTTACGACGACGAAATTAAATACGCTGCGATACGTCCAGCCCCGCCGGACACGTATTATTCTCCGACGAGAGATACTCCTCGTTTTAGGAAACGGAACGGCGCGATGGGGCGCTCGTTCCTGGCTCGCGAGGCATGTCGCAATTGCTACAGAGTTGTCGTCGGCTCAAAGACGACCACTCGCGCTTAGACTCTCATAGTTTACGCCATGGTGGCATGATCGGTTGCGCCCGGCCGGTAGCTCCCCGTCCAGTCGTCGCACATCCCGAGAATTCGACTTGACGTGGATTTAAGACGTATCGCGACGTGTTCAATAAACGGGACGTGGATTTAAGACGTATCGCGACGTGTTCAATAAACGGGACGTGGATTTAAGACGTATCGCGACGTGTTCAATAAACGGGACGTGGATTTAAGACGTATCGCGACGTGTTCAATAATCGGGACGTGGATTTAAGACGTATCGCGACGTGTTCAATAAACGGGACGTGGATTTAAGACGTATCGCGACGTGTTCAATAAACGGGACGTGGATTTAAGACGTATCGCGACGTGTTCAATAAATTACTTTATTTCTTCGCAATGCGATGTTTATTTATTTACGTAGTGATTCGTGACGTCAGCCAAAAGATTATGATGAGTGGCATCCTACCCGGGTGCATAGATATACCCGGATACACCGGTAACAATATGATAGCATCTGTTTGCATTGGCCGAAAGGGGGGGGGGGAGGGCGAATATTTTCGCGCCTGGCAGAAATATCAAAGTGCCGGGGCTAAAACCGTGTTTTCATTTGTTGACGGGTCCTGGTGTTATTATTACTACTTTCCAACGTAATAAGCACGTTTTATAGTATAATATGTGATCGTAATCATGGCTATATGACGGCATGATACCAAGGAGTATAGGCCGAAGGACGGGATCCTGAACCATTTTGAATGGCCAGGGAATAAAAACCATGACGATGTCGCACTGCTGCGAAAGACGGACATGGAAGTGTGGTCGCCCTGACGATGCGCCTGCGGGTTTCGCTCGCCGCAGGAGGAGGCCCGGGTGAGCCACCTGCGCATGGCCTTCCACGCCTGGCAGCACGGCATCTCCCTCGCCGTCGCGAGCGGCAGCGACAGCCGCGGCGGCGCCACCACGGAGGAGGCCCTCGCCTGCGCCAAGCGCCACATGCTGCGAGGTGCGCGTCCCTCCCCTACTTTACGTGCTTTCCCCTGTAAGCTTTTGCCCCCCCCCTCCCCCCTGCGCGCAACACAAACACACACACACACACCGTTGTTTCGCCACTCAGCGAAGTCGTCAGGGCAGCGAGAGGGACCTGACCGGCGGTGTGTGCGTGCGGTGTGATGCAGCGACCACTGCGCGCGAGGAGGCCGCCCAATTGCGGGAGCAGCTGGCCAGGATGGCAGGCCATGTACGCCCCCGGCACCCATGAAGCACCCCCTGCCGTGCGCGAATGTACAATATGCCTCTGCGCTCTGAAACCCCTGGATTCTCTCCCCGCGCGCGTTGGCCAACTGTCAAATTATTAAGTACGGAGCCGACGGACTCGTAAGAACCAGCAATACCACGAGCCTGAAATTGGGCTTTCGTGCAACTGATAAGAACATTCGTTTCAGTTCCCCGATAAGTTCGTCTGAGCTTCTGATGGACTGGGCAGGTTCTTATTCGCCGTGTTCTTGCTACCCTGTCGGCAGTCGTGCCGCCTTCATCGGCCAATTTCTTCCACATCATTGCTACCGATGTACACTTCTACTTTTCAAGATGATACTAAGTTATGTATGTCAAGGTGACACATGTGTGTGCGATGGGCTCCGACGCAGACTCACTGTATCGCTGCTCCACTCGCCAGGTGCGGCAGCTTCACCAGGAGGTTGTGCAGGCGCGGCGGTGCGGGGAAGAGGACACCGCCGCCGCGGAGAAGCTGGCGGTGCTGGTGCGCGGGCTGCTGCTGCGCAAGCGCGGCGGGCGCGGGGGCACGGCGCCGGCGGACACGCTCCCGCTGCTGGACCTACACGGCGCTCACCAGCACGACGCAGGTGCGATCAGTGCGGGCTGCCAGGGCACTCACTCACACACGTGGGTTAGCTCAGGCCTAGCGCTGCAGGCATTACTATCGGTACAGGGATCGACGCCTGCCCCGATGTTTACTGGCCAGCGTGCTGAGGCCATTGTCGTCAGCATGTCGAGAAGCCCGCGCAAGAATTGCTTCCCGCGCAGCCCGGCTGTCGACATACAAAAAAGCACTCCCATCTAACACGGAATGTTTCTGCCCGTGGCTGCAGAGGCCAAGCAGCTCCTGGCGCTGCTCGAGATGCACTTTGGACTGCAGGTGCCACGACCGGCGGCTGCCGTCGGCAGCAAGAACGCCGGCACCCGAGCGACTCAGTCTCGTGCGAAACCGCCGCCGAAGCCTGTAGAGCGTCCCAGCCAGCCAGTGCGTACTGCCGGTGAAGACCCGGCGCGCCCGCACGAGCGGCTGCAGAAGCCCGTCGGGAGCAGTGATGCCGCCGTCTCGACGAAGGCGGCTGCGAGCGCGCATGCAGCGCGTGTCGCAGTGTCCAAATCGACTCGCGATGCGGCTGCTGCCGCGGAGGATGGCGTCCTGGCTCGTGCCCCGCCGAGCCGTCCACGGCCGTTGCCAGTAAGCCAGCCGCGGCGGCAACAGGAGGAGGCGCCGATGGCGCCTGCTTCGGCGAGGGAACAATTGGCCGCCAAGACTGCGGTGCACTTGGCGCTCCTACGGCAGCAGCGGCTCGCGGCGGCCGTGGCTGCGGCTCAGGGACAGACCAAGCCGGCAAAGTCTATGGCAAGCGGCGAGGATGCGGCGGAGGTCGGGCATGATGTGGCCGGCGGTGCTGCGGAGCCCGCGTCATCTACTGATAAGGAAGGCATGTCCCCACAGACGGCACTGGCGGCGGCGCTGCTGCTGTCGCAGCTGCTGCCGGCCCCGCCTCGCAGCAGCGAGACTGACTTATCTCGCCGAGACGGCTCTTCCTGCACGTCCTCCTCAACGCGGCGAGAGGCGCTGCTGCGCTTGGTCGCCCGGCGGAACTTTCAGCAGGCGCGCCGTCCGGAGCGCCCCGACTCGACGAGCATTTCGGCAGCTGCCACTGCGACCTCCCCGTCGGCGAAGGAGGCCGCCGACGTCGCCTCCTCCACGGGCTCGGCGAGCCTGTGCGCGCGCGCTTTGAGTGAAATTGCCGGAGATAACGACCTCTCGATGACCTTTGCCAGCTTAATGGCGCGCGACGCCTTCCTTCAGGATGCGCTTGATGCGTCTGTTGCGCTACATGGTGCTGGTGACCAGCGGGAGAAACATGGATCGGTGCCGCTCATTCGCGCGAGCGGCGACGGCGTGTCGACACGCGAGACGGCCAGTATCCGCTTGACGGCCAGCAACTCCTCGTCGACGTCGCTGCCATGCGCGATCAGCCCTCGCGAGAGTGAGGGCAGCCCGGTCGTGATGTGGTACAACCCCAGCGCGGTGATGGTGGAGGGGGATGAGCCGCCGAGCCCGAGCGGTGTCACTGCCGACGCAAGCCCCACGCGGCTGACGGCGGACGGCGGCGCGCAGCTGATGCCGGCGCTGCAGCTGTTCGATGCGGCTCGGGAAGGCAATAAACCGGAGCGCGCAGGCGGACGAACGATGTCGGTGATGGTGATGTGTCGCTCGCCGCGGTCGGCAGCCAAAATGAGCCCGCTCGCCGACGCTATGGGCTGGTCAGAGGATATGACGAGCTCGCCGCCGGCAGTGACATCCGCCAGTAGCGTCCCCCAGGCCGCACGTCGCCACAAGAGGACGAGTAGCGGCACGCCGAGCGTGGCGAGCCAGCATAGCACCCTCAGCGGCACGTTGGCGAGCTGGTGGCGCGCGCAGGAAGCGGAGTGGGACCATCCGACGACAGACGGCGATGCCTCGCTCGCGGCGGCCGACTTGCAAGTTCCGCGGCCCGCCGACATGGAGGGCGAGGTGGCTAAGGTGTTGCAGCAGCTGGCGGTTATCGGTCTGGCCGGAAATGCGGCTGTCGCCGCCCGTGGCGAAGCGTCCAGCCCCCTCGAGGCGCCCAGCCCGGCCTACGACTGCCTCGCACCCGTGTCCACCCCGCCTCCGAACCTCGGAACCCACCCGGGCGATCCCTTGTCATGATCTCCAATCGAAGCGAGCCCCCCGCCCGTCCCTTCATCAGGCACCCCGCTTGCGACAGCGACGAGGCAGCGCCGTGGGGCAGCATGTCTAGCCACCGGAGCCCAAGCCATCGCCAAGTGTTCTGTTTTGGGAACTGCGCGATTTGTCCATTAATCCATGCTCTGCGGAACTTGTATTCATGTAGCAATGAAGTTCTCTCGTCTTCAGCACCTATTTTATGTCCAGCATTGGCCCTGCGAGACAGCGTTGATCACTGATTGCCGTGACAGTGTAATCCACGATAACTCTAGCATACATCACTGTGCACACTATCATCATCATTGTTACCACATTCGCATGCTGCTGCGATGTCATTATTATATGCCAGATGTCGTACATATTCAATGTTGGAGGGCTTGAGGGTTTTCAGGCGACGGACCAACCGACGCGAATACTAGCAGTAGTACTGCAAAATACTGAAAATAATGGCGATCGGTGGGCCCGCCGCGGACGTATGATCGAGAAATACCGCCGTCGTGGGCGCCACGTATACTATGCGTTGCACCTGGAGCACCCTGCGACATATACCGACACCGGGCGCATGGACGTCCAGGTGTGTCCATTTCGAGCACCATCACAGAGGTTGGCAGGTGACCATACTCGCCCGGACCCCACGAGTGGGCGCATAGCAGAACTTTCCGCAGACATGTCGTCATCTTCGAGCAGACTGGGCGAGGTCGGAGCGCCTCGGACATTGAGAGCTGCCATGCAAAGGGTTATCAGGGATGAGCTTCATGCGCTTCCTGCAGCTTACGGGACGAGCAACCCCCATTGGCAGCGGTGCGGTGCGCTGCATATAATGTGTGCATACATACACTGCAATTGCGCCTGTATCGCACAGATATAATTGCCGTAATAATAAATGACGCTTGCTAGCCCTTAAGGTCGCCCTTCTGCCCGCCGCGCACCGAGGGCGTGCTGGTTCCAAAAGTGCGTCCATCCCTCCCGCCGCTAGGTCACTGTCACAGCGCGCAGTCATTGGATGTACGTCCGCGCCACACCCAGCGGCTTCGCCGTGACCACCGTAATCACACTTCCGCTCCGTGCCATACGTCATCCACTTCCCTTGCTGCAATGGTCAACAGTTTTGTAGAGCAGACGCCGTCGGACGAGCGATGGCACCGCCCGATCACCGAGTAGATCCATGGGAGGAGCATACAGTTTGTCCGTATTAATAACCCCCCTGCCCCAATATTGTTAGGATTAATCAACCACACACATTTTTTCTTTTTTTCTTCGTCTTTTCTTTTTAAATCTCGGTAACTCTTAGTAATTCTCACTCGGTTTGCCAGTACTGATCCCCTTGCCCCTATGCTGCCAGTACTGACCCTAAACTCATTTTATGTTTCTCTTTTTCTTCTTTTCTCTTTTTCTTCTTCCTGTTGTTTTAAACATTTTTACTATATCCATTCGTATATATTCTCATCATATTAGAACAGTTTTTTACTGTCATATTATACGTTTTACATTCCTCTTTTTTGCATTTCTTTTTTCCATTATATATTTCCTAGTTCAGTGGTATGTGGTATGGGTGACGGCAATGATGAATGTGCTGATGGCGGCGACCAACGAGGCAGGAATCCAGGGTCCGGGAAGTGGCGGCCCCCAGCAGGCGCCAACATCAGGCCCAAGGCCTGATATCTTGGGTCCCCGCAGCAGTGAGAAAGGACGCTGCCAACCTGCCCTCAATGCACGACATTGATTGCTGGAGTGCATCCTGAGGATGGGATGGCTGCTAGCTCGATAACACGAAGGTTCACGTGGCGCAACAGCGCCCTGTATTTAACGGACCGCAGCCGAAAATATGAAGTCGGTTGTGCCTGGATGTGGAGATTAGCGCCCGCGGCAGGCTGGCGGTGCGGAATGCAGGCACACCGGGCGCCTCTCCTGTGGCCCTGTCCTGCGGAGATACCTGAGACTGCCAGGGCGGGTCAAAGTAAACCGCCTAGCTCTGTGGCGGCGGCATGCCCCGTTCCCCCGCTCTGACACGCACACATTCGCTACGGTAAATGAAGCACAGAAACGGTCGCCCGGCCTGGTCATCGGCCGGAGCCGCCCCAGCACTGGACCTCGTGCGCCGGCTGCGGTCGTAGGTCTGGCATAGCCCTAAGACCAATGCCTTATTCGAACCCCGACGAAGGCTAATGCATCAACCGGGTGAGCCCGGGACACGGGCCGGGCCGATATCGCCCTTAAGTGCGAGAACCGGCAATCGAACCCGGGACCTCTTGGAGACCATCGCTCAGCCGAGTCAGCTGACACGGAGGGTACCTTGTGTACTGTATTGACTATGGTGTGTGGGCCGGCAAGATGGTGCGGAGGGGGGGGGGGGGGGGGGGAGGACTTCTGTGCCTTCTCGGCCCATGGTGATGCAAATAAGGGCCGCATGCTGAAGCGGGCATGCAACAGGCTACAGCGCCTGGAGACCTGCCGGCAGCTCAGGGAGCGCGCGGTAGCAGGCGGTGTGCACGGCGTTCACGCTCATCTATACCATACCACGTAACTGCTCTCCCCTGCCCCCCCACAAACCCAAAAAACCCCACTTTGCGTCCCACCATCCTGTTGGCAATCCCCTACGGCGCCCCTGCCAGGAATGATGCGGAATGTGGAATGCGATGGCGGACTGATAAGACCTCATTGCTCATGTGCATGCCGCAGGTGTGCTGACAGCATGACGTCCTCACCCTTGGCGGGGGTTTAGGGTTTCAGTAGGGTTTTAGTAGGGTGTTCTGGAGCTTGCCGGCCCGGGTGCAACGAATCAGGGAGTGATGGACAAATGCTGCGCGGATCTGAGTGGGCTGGGCCCACCGCTCGGGTCGGGCCTCAGGGGGCACCGCCCGCCGCATCGCCGCCCAGATGCACGGCCACAGATGGCTCGCACCTGCCGCACTCAGCGATCGTCCCTCGCCCACCTTGGCGCGCGCCGCACACGGTCTGTCCTCGAGGCCACCCACAGCGCGCTGTGCCCCCGGCCGCCATGGCATTTGCGGCGCTGGGGCCCGGGGCGTGGGAGTGCGATTATGGTGGCCGCTAAGCAATACCGTCACCAGCTTTGTACCCCGGCGCGTTCCCAGTTCTCTGGCGATGCGAGAAGCCGCCTAGGAGCAAGCAGGACCCCCCCCCCCCTCAAACACCCACCCTTCATCCACCCCTCTTAGCGTGGGAGGACTGCTGTGCCTCTTCGGACCCTGGCCCTGACAGGCAATCTCTGCGGCTGCAACCAGCAGTCACACCTCGCTGCCCTGATGGTCGCATCGCTGAAAGGATTGGCCAGGGGGGGGGGGGGGGGGGGGAGCGGCGTGACAGACCCGGCACATTTACTCCAACAGCGTATCGTGCTCGCGCCACTCTCCAGCTTACAGGCACAGCCCAATGCGGCGCGGTGCACCGTGCTGCCCCCTGGCGGCGCCCCCCCGGTACCGCAGCCCGGCCCGCCGCTCACCGCTTGGCGGACAGCTCCGCCTTGAGGCGCGCCGTGAACTGGTCGCCCAGCTCCTCGTCCTCCCACTCGGGCGCCCAGAGGCTGGTGGGCCCCTCGCCCTCCACGTCCTCCACCGCCTCATGCTCAAACTCCTCGAACAAGTCGTCCTCCTCCAGCGTCAGCTCCGCCTGCTTCTCCTCCGCCTCAACTACGGGGGAACCAACGGGGCAGCCGAGGAGCCAGAGGCGAGGGTCAAATTGATGCAGCGGCAAGATCCGCGCTGGAGATCTAGCACCTGCTGGGGGACGCGGGCAGGCTCGCGAGGCTCTCAGGCACCCAACCACCCCTCCTGGACGCACGGCGCGGCGTGGGCAGCAGATCCGCCCCGCTAGCCCGCGAGGGTCGTCGTGGGAGCAGGCGGATAGATAGGTGGCGAACACAGGAAACGGGGATAAGGGCGCGGGAATAGCGGAATCATTACGAATAATAGCTGGGCACAGCCACGCACCTGCGGCGTTTGCCTCCGCCGCTTTCTCCGCCTTGCCCTTGCTGTCAGCCTTGGGGCCCGCCATGCTTTTAAAAGTGCTGCGACTGGAATGGGCTGCGGAGTTTCACAAGGGGGCGCTGTCCACCTGTCTGCCTGTTCTGTCAGTCGATCTGTCTGTGGCCGGTTGAGGGTTTCTCGGTACCGGTACCCGTACGCGAACGTACAGGTAAGGATTAGTCGCTACGGGTGGTGGCCGCCAGCGACCGCTCGAGTTTACGACAATGTAAACGGGCAGCTACTAAGCAAAAGAAACTCAGAAAAAATATCCTAGAGCAGGGTCGATCATGTAGAGAACGCTGAAGCAGGCTGAACAACAGACCTGCTGGCAGCGCTTGTTTGCCGGCTAAAAAAATCGATGCCAACCGTGGTGCGTGAATTTGACGACGAGAATTCGGGGTAAGTAAAGTAAAGTTCGCCCCGCGACATCGGCCGAAGCCGCCCCAGCACTTGACCTCGTGCGCCAACTGCAGTCGTAGGTCTGGCATAGCCCTAAGACCATTGAAAAAACAAACCCTAAGGCCATTGCCTCATTCGAACCCCGAAGGGCTAATGCATCAACCGGGTAAACCAGGGACACGCCGTGCCGATATTGCCGAAATACATTGACCAGGAATCGATACAGGGACTTCTCGCGTACGAGACAACCGCTCAACCGAGCTGACAAGGGATGTAATTCCATCACCGGCCTTCAATTAGTCTTGCAGAATGCTTTGGCAATTTGCTTGTTGACTATAACCGAGCGTCGCCTACCCCGGGCTTTCCCTAATAAATGGATCGCTGCCTAAACGGCCGCCGTCGTAGAGAAGCTGCAAGGGTTTCACTGGCGCCAGTCCTGTCCCGGGGGCGAAAAAAAACGGATGTACGGAGTTCGGGGTGCGGGCCGACCCGGCCTGTGAATTGATAGGTCCGAATATCAACGAAGCATAAGGATATTATAGAGAACAATACATGTCCCCACTCCCAACATAATTGTCGTGCTGCCCACGAATAGTACTTGTATTATTAACGAAACTACACCGGAGTTACCTATTCCTCCACAAGATATGCGAAGTGCAATTTCACCGCCAGCGAGGGCAGTACATGTACGATGTATTGCGAAGTTGCCGCTGCGGCATTATTAATCGCTCTTACAATGCGCAATAAAAACTCGCAAATGCACAATGGCATCGGACGTTGCGTTCGTGATCGTTACTCTTCGCTTCAAATTACATCATGCCCCTGCAAATATAATGCATCATGTTCAATTCTCCATTCTGTCCCGTCTTAAGGACACATGGTCGCACGTTCGGTAACATCAATTTGGGAATGGGTATACCTAGTCTAAGAAGTACTCAAAATTTTCGGCACCATGAATGTTTTAGATAGGAATTCATACGAATGAAATGTTCACAGAATGCAATTTCCGCAGGCGATTCGCCCTACACTCAATGCCCAACACAAAGCATTGAGGCATTTGGCGCAAGGCATTTGCCCACGATGACCACAGCGAATTTCGGTGACCTGAATATATTTGAAGCGAAGGGAAGTTGGAGGGATCGCACATCAACGAGTAGGCGAACGCTTCACTCCCGTTTGTGGTGCCGTCGTCGTGCCTTCGCGCCTTTGCGGCTCTTGTGGAGGCCGTTGCACATGGTTCTCAAGAGTAAACAGAGTGGCGATATAAACTAGCTTTCGGTCAACTTTGGATTTTTTTGCTTGGCGCAATGATGCCGGAGCAAGCCAGTCCATGCTTCAACTAGTTTGGTCAACTCTGCATCAACTTTGGAATTTTTGCTTGGCCAAGTGCAGCTAGTCTAGGCTTCGGAGTGCAGGGGACAAATACACACACACACACACACACACACACACACACACACACACACACCAATGCAAAGCGCGTGCAATAATGGGGGAGAACTGGGTGCACGACGTCCATGTGTTGCGGCGTTTTGACCCGGATAGTGCATAATATATAAATAAGGTGTACAACATATTGAACCGAGCTGAAACGGCAAAACTGCGCGTACTAAACGGACTGCGTGCCTTTATTTCCCAAGGGCAAACACAGCTTAGGGCGATATACTAGCATTTTCCGGTGACTGTGTCACACACAACAGTCCCAAGGCAATCTTGGCCTTTCAGCCCGAGTTAGTATGTCAACTGAATCATCTGAAGTTCGCACCGATGTCCACTGCTTCGAATGTGTCGTTTATTCTCATTTGCCTTTGCTCATATTGGGTCAGTTTATTCGGTCAACTTTGGATTGTTTGCTTGGCGCAATGCTAAAGCAAGCCAGTCCACGCTCCGACGTTGGTAGGCTTTTCTTAACTTTGGATCAACTTCGGATTTTTTGCTTGACCGTATGCCATGGCAAGCCAGTCCAAGCTCCGGAGTGCAAGCAACGGACACACACCACTGCAGACTTCGTGCAATAATGACAATGCTCGTAACAACATGTGATCGCGTGATTTCGCATGTACTCGATTGTACCTGGCAGTTTTTCGCATGTACTGCACAGGTGGATTACGGCCAATTAACGGCTCCAGTACTTGCAAAATTATAAGTGCACACCCGCACCTATTATCATCCATGTACGGCCCGGCGGAATGTTTTAAACCATTCATTATGGGGTTTCTCAACAATTGTACTGTCCTTGTGCAACATGTACGGTCTGTTTGTGGTTTCAACCGGTTAAGATACTAAACGTACCATCTTGTTTCAGTACAGGCTGCCCCATCGTCCACAAGCCTTGCGCTCCCGGCCGGGGAAGTACTTAAGACATACAGCCACCACAAGCTCGCCTGCCATCTGCCGGCTCCTTGCCTTCGGCAGCGGCTTCGCGTATTTGTGCGCGCGAGGGTCGCAGAGGTTGATCGAGTCGCAGGGTTCAAGGACCCGCCACAACCGGCCACCCCGCTCAGGCCCCTGCAGCACCCAGCCGGGCACGGGTCTTACGGGTTAATAGCGCCAACCATATATGGTGGCGGGGGTGGTGCCGCCGGGCCTGCCGCACCCATGATCCTCCGCTCCTGGTAGGCCGCTGCCCGGCGGGGGGCGCCAAGTGTTAGGGTTGCGCCTAGCGACTACCCTAGTACCACCATAAACCTGTGACGCCGAGATTATGGCCAAGATTATGGCCAAGATTATGTATTTGTACCTGTACTGCTGTACTGATATTTCAGCACGCGCATTATTTACATACTGGTACGGCCACAACTACATATAATTACATGAGCTAGCAGCAGAAGGCGATATCGGAAATCACCAAAATAAAGGGCAATCAGAAAGGTCCTCTACAGCGACTGCGGGGTGGAACGGCCACAACTACGGCCACAACTAGACGCCAGTAATATTCCTTGTAACATACAGTACGCGCTACAACTCCTTAATCATCAAGATAGTCGCTACTGCTAGCTGCTAGTCCGCGGTGCTGAGTCGGATCGCTGTAGGATAACTATCCAATGCCACAGGCAAGTTGTAATAAGAGATTACATCCAGCAACTAACTGAATTCGCCAAAATACTACGAGTAGAGCCCTTTATCAGTAAGTACTGCCACGAGTATTTACACCAAGCCCTTAGACTAGTGTCAACCAACAAATTGGAATTGGAATTGAAATTGATTACAACTTCTAGTCTGCTTCATCCATTCGCTAAGACTGAGTTGTTCTTAGGACATGCTATCCCTAACCACAATGGAAAACACGAAGTGTTATCACAGCTGAAGCTATCTATCATCCTCCTATGTTTCCTAGCCCCTCCTTCGTCCAATGGGCTATAGCTAAGACAGCAACGCCCCCCTTTTGTCCCTACCTAATAAGTCAGACCCATCACATCCATAGCTGAGCAGGCACGTGAATGCAACTAGAGGCGTCCCACCCGCTGCTACTGAGGTGTGATGGGGGAGGGGATCTAACCGGAGTAGCTGCATGGTGCTCAATATTTATTTACCGCTGATTAGCCGGCTAGCTTGGTGGGGTGGGGGCTACAATGCCCTCCATCTCTAATCTTTGTAGCACAATATACTGCGTTTAATGGCATGATAACTTCGTCTGGTGCCGCATGTACCAAGCCCGCGGGTCGGGCGATACACTTTCTATAATACTTGCGGGGAAAAGTGATGGTAAATTCGAAAACATGCATTCCGGACGTATCGGCTAAAAACGTCTGTAGTTCTTGGGTTGAGACGCTGATAGTCGCGGGCGCGCTTCCGGCTTGGGGTTGGGCGCCTTGCCGGCGGAGAGTATCAGCATACGGCCCACCTGCGGCTGCAAGGGGGTCGTCCGGCGCGGGGGGCGACGGAGGCGGTGGGCCTCTGCCGCGAGCTGGGCCAGGCGGGACGCCTGGGCTAGTGTGATGGTTATGGAGGTATGCTCGAGGGGGGGCGGTGGCCTCCGAGGCCTCTCCTGTCGCGGTGGGGGCTTGGGCTGCGACCGGTGGAGCCGGCTCGGGGTGCGGGGCTGGATCGACGCTTGTCGCCGGCTGATATCGACTTCCGGTGGCGGGTTGTCGTCGTCAATCTCCGTGTCTTGAGGGGATGCAGCGGCCGGGGGGTGGGCCGCTTGTAGCTGGCTACTTGGTATTGGCGGGAGCTCCCAGGGGAGCTGCCGTGATGCATCGCCGACTGGTCGGCTATAGTCGGCGCTGGTTGGTGAGTAGTCTCCATCGTCCCCCGCCCATGTAGGTGCATGGTATTGGCTGCGACGAGTTTCGCGTCGGATCCCGTGTTATTGGTGAGTCCAGCTCTGCTCACCCCTGCCGGAGCGGCGGCAGCCGGCATAGCGGCGCGTCGGGTCACCGCCCGGACGTCGTGAGCTGATGTGTATACCCCGAGATTGGGGCCCATGGTACGAATCGGGTTCATATACATACGGCTGCGGCGCAGGTCGACCCCCGTCGCACGGTTGCGGGTCACCAGCTCGCTGAATCAGGCAGCGGCCCACCAAGAGCGGAAGACCATGGGTGCGGTGGGCCTGGCGGCACCACCCCCACCTGCATATGGTGGGCGTTGATAATTCCTAAGACCCGTGCCCGGCTGGGTGCGGCAGGGGGCTAAGCGGGGTGGCCGGTTATGGTGGGTTCTTGGATCCTACGACGACTACCGGGGATCCCTACTACTGGGGGCTTTTCAAATAATATTCGTAGTCCCGCGGTAGCGCCGCCTTCTGCCTTGCAACAACTGTGTACAAGGGGCTGCTAAAAACAGCTACTCTTGCACGACCTCGGCCTTGCGTCGGCCTCTCCGAGATCCGCGTATGAGTGGGGGAAGGGGGCGTGTACCACTCGGACGGGGGCAGCCTACTCGCGAGGGTTGTTCGAAATAAAATCGTGTTCTCGTATATATGTACCTCGGTATGACCCGTGGCGTGACCGACCTACAGAAGACCCCCCCCCCCCCCCCCCCCCCAACACCCGTATGTGTTGTACCTGATGTGAATCACTCGAATCCCGGCCTAGTACAACGGAGTGTTCGGCGGCGCCCTGCGGCCGACCCGTTCGGAACACCCGGGATTCCCTCAACCTTTCCGTGAGAACGGGCGAGGGCGGCGAGCGCGAGGAGTTGGGAGCCCGGCACTCAAAAGCGGGGCGGGCGTTTGGGGGTGAAGAGGCCGGGCATGGCAGCGACTCAGGGGCCATGAGACAGGAGCCGGGGTGCCCTGAGGTAGTCGCAGCCATGTAGCGGGAGGAATTAGCTGGCGGCCAGGTCGGTCAGGCCGTGGACGGGCGAAAAACCCTACATCGACGAGGCGCGCTGCGGAGGCGAGCGGCGCGCGGGCTAGTACGACTAGCCTGCCAACCACGGAATGACGACACGAGGATCGAATGGGGGAGGGGGGGGGGGGGGGGTGCCCGCCTTTTCCCCTCAAGTCCCCCCTTATAGAACCTACTTCAGCAGCTCAGGCGAGCAAGATGCAGACAACATCGGCGGACCGCGGCCGGGGCCGGTGAACCGCCACAACAACCGGCGCGGTGATGTGGCGATGAACGCTGCGACCTGTGGGATATTTTCAGCGATGGCGGCAGGTGGAGCCAAGAACGACGCAGCACGACGATTGAAATTGCGCGGTGCCGGTGAATTACATACGTACAAGCACCTGAATTCGTAACCCCCGTACTGCCAATTGGCGGTAAACGCTCGCACTTGCGACTATCCGTAGTTCTCGGGAAGATAACACAACTACTAATCACGTTATGTTAGGAGGCGGGGTGTGGAAACGAAAGAGGATGGCCGGAAGCTTCAGCTGTAATTACACTTAGGTGTTCCCTTCTATGGTTAGAGATGACATACCGTAAGATCAATTCAGTGTGAGCGGTGGAGAGTAGCAGGGTAGCACGTAGTAACTAATTTCAATCTCAATTTCAGGTGTGCGGATGGTTGAGCCGCACTCGACTGTGGCTGTAAGAAGCGCCGCACCGAGGAAGGCCTAAATGAAGTATGTAGGGTTGAACGGTCCGGTCCGGATACGGGGCGCTCATCCCGTCGTTCAGCTGCTACGGTTTGCTGTGCGGCGGTCGACGAACGGTGACTACCTCGCAAAGCGCAAGTAGCTCCGACGGAAGGTGCCCCACGCCATCACTCGTGCTCACCTTCGCACGTCCACGGCCCCGACCGCCACCACGCCCGCGTTCGCGCCCGGGACCAGCGAGTGTCGCCGCTACGCGAGCAGTAGGAGCGGCCTTGTCGTTGTTGGCGACTGTCGCCCCGAAGATCGGAGTGGGATCAAGGAGAACGGACGCCCGTAGTCGCGCAGCAAGTATATGACAATCGCAAAGCCCAAATGCTCCGCTATGGGCTGAAAATGCTGAGCCCGCAGCACATCCAACACCCCCGGTCACCGTGCACACGATTGAACTCGTTGAACCTCCGCAGAATGGCTAGACGAAAACGAAACGCCTTGCTTGTCGATGGCCTTGGTATGTATGGTTCCCAGCGCGCGCGAGCGAGGTAAGGGGTGAAGTCTTGATTAGCAGCCGGAAGGTAGGGTAGCACTCACCGTGTCGAGAGCCTCGAATAGAGCGGCTGTGTGAGTCCCAAGACATGCCATCCAAATGTACAACCCCCCTCGTAAGTTAGTCTTGCCATGTACGCATTTGTCCGTATCGCCACATTAGCACCGGCGCTAGCTGCGGACATGCGAGAGGTCCAGTGGCGCATTTTAATGACATAAGTAAGTTATAATATTCATCAACGGCTTGAGATGTGATAGGTGGCGGAAGGGGGGGTGGGGGGGGGGGGGGGGGGGGGGGGGGGGGGGCGGGGGTGGGCTGCCTGTTACGCTCGTGATTCCGTTGTGCGCTGGTTCGAATCCTGCCCTTCCCCCTCGGTGGAAATATAACCGAGGGGGGTAGGGGGAAATATAACCAGACCTAGTCGCTATTCTTCGGCAAGCCACACGTTCCTTATGGTGAAACGTCGCTATCCTGTAATCCTTTTAGTCCATCGTCGCTAGGAGTTGCGCGTCGCTAAGAGTCGCTATTTTTATCGGATGATGTGGCGATCACATATGGCGTCGCCTCAGCCCCAAAAAGTACTGCGATAACGCTGACGAGGGACGACGCATCGTCCGTCTTGCTGCCCATATCGGCAGCCTCGACTATGCTTGGTGCTGACACCGCGACAAAGCATCGTCGCCAGGCAGCCACACCCTGTCCGCCTGCTGTGCTGCCAACCTTCCAAGACCTCGAGTCCCCTCTTGCTCCACGGAACGAATAGGAACTCCGCTCACCTGTGCCTTATCACCGCCTTCGACCCCGCTCTCGGCGATAGCCACCGGAGTTCAGTCAGCAGTGGCAGAATAAGCGCACGGGGTTTTCCGACAGCATAGGTCCGTGTATCAGCAGCGAGGTGAGTACGGCAGCGGCGATGGGGGGCTCCGGGGAACCGGCGACGGCGACAGTAACGCTGCCCGGCGGCGAGACGTTGTCGCTGCCGCTCCTGACGGACGCGGCGGGCGGGCGCTTCCTGGACGTGCGCGGCCTGTACGCCTCCTCTGGCCTCTGCTGCTTCGACCCCGGCTTCGGCAGCACCGCCAGCTGCGAGTCCGCTATCACCTTCATCGACGGCGCGGCCGGCCTCCTGCTTTACAGAGGTGCGTACGCTGAGCTATGTCGGCTTTGCGCTGTGGGGGGTGTGAGTGCACTCGGGTCGGCTTCGCCGAAATCATGGCATGCCAAGATCGATGAAGTGGAGTTTTTAATTTTTATTTTAGTATTCGAAGGTATAGGGCGATGGTAATGGCAGTGCAGCGCGGCAGTCTGACGATCTACGACACGGCAGAAGCCTGTTGCAGCGGCAGCAGCGGTGGATGCCGCACCCTGTGTAGCAGTGGATGGATTGATGGGTAGGGTGGATGTACAGAAGTTGGCCTCCCGGTGCGTCGGCCGACATTCTGCTGGCTAGCGATGACCCTGAGCTCCCCGTCCCTTGAGCAGGCTACCCCATCCAGCAGCTGGCGGAGAAGGGCGACATCGTGGACTGCACGCTGCTGCTCTTCGACGGCGAGCTGCCGAGCGCGGAACAGCGCCTGGAGTTCCAGACGGAGGCTCGCGCGGCGCGCATGGTGCACGAGAGCCTCATCAAGTTCTACTCTGGCTTCCGAAGCGACGCGCACCCGATGGCCATCATGGTGGGCGTCGTCGGCGCGCTCTCCAGCTTTTTCAACGACAGCTTTGACGTCACCTCCGAGGCCAGTCGCCGCGCCTGCTGCATCAACATCGTCGCGAAGATGCCCACGCTCGCAGCCATCGCGTACAAGACGTCGGTGCGCACACACCATCAGATAGAAACCTCGCGCCATGCTTTTAAGGCAACGGGGAAGAAATCGTGACTGTTGATAAGAGAGAGGTCTAGGAAAGTATGAGATGGTGGGGGGGGGGGGGGGGGGGGGGAGGAGACACCAAATCCTGTGGAATGATACCTGATTGAATGGAATGCGTATGACAATGTGCAGGTGGGTGAGCCCGTCGTTTACCCAAGGTGGGCATCCTTGGATTTGTCAATCAGCCGCAGCCGACCAGTCTCCCGGAGTCTTGGGCTGGCCTTCCGTTGCATCGGCTGGCCCTCAGCCACCTGCTCCCCACCTTACGCCCCCGCCCTTTCCCCCATCGCTTCCTCTCTATGCCTCCTCCCATGCTGGCAGGGACGACATGTCGTTTGCGGAGAACTTCCTCTACATGATGCACGCCCGCCCCTGCTCCCCGTACGTCCGGGACCCTGTGGCCGCGTGCTGCCTGGAGGTGCGCCGCGCCCGCTGCCTCCCCATGCCTGCCCTTGTGTTCCTCCCAGCCGCGTGCGTGAGAATAAAGACCAAGGCGTGCTGCGTGGACCCAGGTGTAGCGCAGTGGTGTTGAGACTGTGCAAGCGCATGTTGACGGGTTGCCGCACCCCTGGAACAGCCCCATGGCATGGCTTGGCATCGTCACCCCTGTTAGAGCGGATTAGAGCAGGGGGGCCCGTGCAGGCATTGGTCTGAGACCCTCTCCCCTCCCCTTCCCCGCGGGCCCTGCCGCCTTTCACCAGGTCATCATGATCCTGCACGCCGACCACGAGCAGGTGCGCCCCCGCAGCCCCCGCAGCCCTGCACGCCCCACGCTCCCATCACCGCACCGCACCCCATGGCTGACTGGCGCTGCGCCCCTCCCGCAGAACGCGTCCACGTCCACAGTGCGCATCGCCGGCAGCTCCCAGGTGCGCCTGCGCGGGACACGGCTGCGAAAGTCCGAGGCTTAGGGAGCTCTTTTGAGAGACGCACTTTACCTCTGAACTATCTAAAGTCCAAATGTGGCATCAGTACTTACCTCTAAAAAGTATGTTTCACGCGCTGCCCCCCCTCTGCTCCCCTTCCCTTCCTCCGCCGTCCTCCGCCACATGCGCTCAGGCCAATCCCTTTGCGTGCATCGCCTCGGGCATCGCCTCGCTGTGGGGGCCCGCGCACGGCGGCGCCAACGAGGCGGTGCTGCGCATGCTGCGCGAGATCGGCACACCCGACAACGTGGCCGCCTGCGTGGCGCGCGCCAAGGACAAGGCGGACCCGTTCCGCCTCATGGGATTCGGACATAGGCACGCCGCCCTCCCCACCTCCCCCCCCCCCCCCCCCTCTTACCTTCGCCTCTGCTCCTCCCAAGAGATGACTGCACCCCACTGTCTCTAGCGCCGGCGCAGCTTCTAGATCTCCATTCATCCGCATGCGGATCTGCGTGCTATAACTGCTGTGTCCACATGCATGACCGCACGGAGCTCACACACAGACCAGGCACATGCTCGTGTTTGCCGCTACCGCGCACGACAACCATGTGGTAGCTCTTCGGAAAATGCGCATTCGCTGTCCGCTACCTGTGACCATGCCATGACGCTCACCTCGTCTTTGGAGGACTGCACGCTACATTCCTTATCTGCTCGGGTGAGCGGTCGTCTCATACGCGAGAGGTCCCGGGGTCGATTCCTGGTCGACGTATTTCGGCAGTATCGTCCCGGCGCGTCCTGGGTTTGCCTGGTTGATGCATTACCCCTACTTTGGGGTTCGAATGAGGCACTGGTCTACGGGCTATGCCAGACCTACGACTGCAGTTGGCGCACGAGGTCGTGTGCTGGGGCGGCTTCGGCCGATGTCCCGGGGCGAACTTTACATTACTTTACTTTGCACGCTACGCGCTTGGATTAGTCGACCACATGTGGGTGCGTGCACCCGGGCCGTAAGACAGCTGGCACGGATCGCCCGGGAGCACAGTTGCCAGAAAAATCAAGTTGTGATGATTACCAGAGAGAGGAAGAACTGTCACCAGCGTGTAGTTCAGCGTGACATGGCGCATACAGACAGGAAGCTTGCGCCACTGGTTCGGTAGTCGCTTCGGATGGTGCCGGCCGCATGCGCCCGTCGGAAAGTCACGTGGACGGAGCAATGCGCCCCTGAGGCCGGCCGTCGGTGCGCGCCAGGCTGTACAAGGCGATGGACCCGCGCGCCAAGCTGATGCGCGAGATGTGCGGCACCCTGCTGGCGCACCTCCAGCTGGACGACCCGCTGCTGCACGTGGCGCAGGCGCTGGAGGAGGTGGCGCTGCAAGACGATTACTTCGTCTCGCGCAAGGTGGGGCGGCGGGGCTGCCCGCGGCTCAACCGCTGCGGCGTTGCATGTGGACATGCGTACCAGGGGGGGGGGGGGGGGGGGGAGGGGCGATGCACCCTAAAAGGATCCTGGGACACAGGATGCTTTAGAGCTGCCTTCGAAATAGTATCGTGGGTATTGGTAATGGTTCCATACCCACGAACAAACAATACAACAATACAACAAACAAGACAATGGGGGTATTGTGGTTTGGTTTTGGACGGGGCAAAGGTGGGTTTGTTTCTTCGAGGCGGGGGGGGGGGGGGGGGGGGGGGGGCAGGAGAGGTGACCAGAATTAGCCAGAGCGCCGTCCGGGTACTGCCCACTCAATCTCGCCCCCGCCCTGCCCACCCTCGGGCCCTTGAAGGGCGGTGCATGATCCTGCCCCGCTTGCCCCTCCGCGTTCTGGCCCCTGTCGGGTCCCAGTGGAAGACAAAGATGGCTGAACCGCCCCCCCCCCCCCCCCCCCCCCCCCCCCCCCCCCCTCCCTCCCTCCTCCTCTCGGGGCGCTGCTCTCTTGAAATGGCGCGGCACTCCCTCCACGATGGCGCAGCTGTATCCAAACGTGGATTTTGTGAGCCCCCCCCCCCCCCCCCCCCCCCCGGGTCTCCCACAGTGCCTGTTCCACAAAGCAAGGGGACAATGCCTCAAATTTGAAATGTGAGACATGTAGAAATTCCGTCACTGGCCTCCAATTAGTCTTGCAGAATGCTTCGGCAATTTGCTTTATGACTGTAACGGAGCGTCGCCTACCCAGCAGGGCTTTCGGTCACTGGATTGCTGCCGAAACGGCCGTCGTAGAGACGCTGCAAGGGTTTCACTGGTGCCAGTCCTGTCCCGGGGGCGAAAAGAAATGTTGAAACACTCGCTCCGCCAGCTCACCCAATCAGTCGTATTGGTCGGACCTTATGTATGCACACAGGGTCGGCTAGGCCGGCTGCAAGTCGCCCTCTGAGGGCCAACCAGCACCCCGCTAAGCAACCGGACTGCACCCCGACTGCACCCCCCCCCCCCCCCCCCCCCCGCGCGCGGCGCAGTACTCGGGCATCTGCTTCCGCGCGCTCGGCATCCCGGAGGACATGATGACGGTCATCTTTGCCGTTAGCCGCAGCATCGGCTGGTTTGCCCCCCCCCCCCCCCCCCCCCCCGCCCCCTTTCCAGCAGCGAATGCATCGGCGTGTCGGAGCGTGTGTGCCTCGGACAACACACACGCTTATCCACATGCGCGACCGCTTGCTTGAGGCATGTTGTCACGGCTCCCATATGTGACCTCAGCGCCCAGCGATGGTGGCAATGGGGACCGACAACTAGGTGCCCTGCTCTGCGAGCGGTGCTTTTTTTCCGCCCCCAAGGACAAGACTAGCACCAGTGAAACCCTTGCAGCGTCTCTACGACGGCCGTTTAGGCAGCAATCCAGTTACGGAAAGCCCTGGGTAGGCGACGCTCCGTTATAGTCATCAAGCAAATTACCGAAGCATTCTGCGAGACTAATTGGAGACCAGTGACGGAATTTCCAACACTCTTGGAACACCGTCGTCTAAACCACCGCCATCGAAGTACCCGGCATCACCATCCGACCACGAAAGTTGTTGTGTTACACCTTACGGTGCCCTCGCGCGCCCTCGGCGCATGTCGGCACGCTTGGATGGGCTACTTCTCGGTGGACATTCCCAACAAGGGGTCCCCTTTACTCCCTTCCACAAACATCTCGGGGCTCTCTCGTGATTAGCTGAACCCCCCCCCCCCCCCCCTGCGCGCCCTCCTGGCTGCCCCCCCCGGCCGGCAGGTGCGCGCAGTGGAACGAGAGCATGTCTGGGGGTCTGCCCCGCATCAGCCGTCCGCGCCAGATGTTCACCGGCGTGGCGGCGCCCCGCACGTACGAGTCCCCCACGGAGCGCGGGTGCCCGGCGCCCGGTGCGCCCGGCGGCGAGGACGACGGCAGCGGCATGCCGCAGGCGGCGTCGGGGCCCGTGCGCTCCCTCAGCATCCGCCTCGCGCGGGCGCGCCCCTGAGCCAGCCCCCCCCCCCCCCCCCCCCCCGTGAGCCCCCTCGGCCTTCCTCCTCCTCCCTGGGGCACAGCGCATAATACAGGGCCCCGCTACCCCGGGGCAGTTGTTCAGCTGCGCTTGTTGGCTCAGGCTGTAACCAACCCGCCCATCCCCCCCCCCCCCCCGGGCCAGTTATGAGCATCACCAACATCAACCCCAACATACCATTCAGTCGGATCAGGGGGTCCCCAAAAAGTTGTATGTTGTCTCGCGTCGTCGAGCCTTGAGATCCGAAGTTTGAAAAGAAGTTTGATATTTGTTCCTGGTTCATCTTTCTGATGCTTAACGTGCCAGCTGTGTTCCGGCCCGACCGGCACAAACCCTCTGCTGCCCCCCCGGGTGGGTTTGCGCGTATCGTGCAGTTGTCTGACGGCCAAGTGGAGAGCGGAGTGATGTTCGCGGTGAACTCTTGAGGCATCTCCGGAGCAACATGGCTTTTCACTCTTCGCGGGTCCAGAGCATGTGTCGGCACGCACCGGTGGGCTCAATGTCGCAACAGCAGGCACCAATGCTCGCTTGCTTGTGAGGAGTGGTGTTGCGCGTGGCTTTAAACGTACGGCTGCCATCCATTCAGAGCTCACAGGGGTGGGGAGGGGTGGGGAAAAGGGGTCGTGGCTCCACTCCCCAGCTGCAAGAAGTGTGGCAGTGATAGCGCAGATAGTGTAGGGTTGGTGCGCGGTAGGATGGCTAGCTCCGCTTGATGCCTTTCTTGGGGCTCGCGCCCCGGCCAGGAGCAGGGTAACAGTGGCGTGGTGCTCAGTCATGACGTGCGACAAATGCCAGCAGATGTCAGCTTGTTGAATGCGCTGGCGCTGTCATCCGGCCCAGTGAAGAGGCGCCGGATGTGCCGCGATTGCGGACCGCCACCGGCACCGTAGGCGTGCACGGCCTACCCCGCGGCGAGCCTGCGAGACTCCAACGCGGACAGCTGCTTGCACCCCCCCCCCCCCCCCCACTCTAGGGATGGGCCCCTGACACTCGGACACTGCGCGGTAGGGGGCGCCCATCCGCACTCGTAGATGGGCAATGCTGTGCTTTTATAATCCATAGCACGGAGGATTTCGCATGCGGAATCTGGCAGGCATACCCGTTCAGAGGGGCATTGGCACAGCTTTTGGCATTGGCACGTACCAATTCCGGCATGGTTTCATGGCGACCATGCCGTGGGGGGTCAACAACCCACAGCAGTCGCTGAGGCCTCTCAATGACAGGGGCCGATGGTCTTGGGCGAGGGGGAGCGGTGAGCCGAGCAAGCTGCCGTCAATGAACAATTGCGAGGAGGACAGCTCCTGCCGAAAATTCCCCCCCCCCCCCCCCCCCCCCCCCCCCAACCCTCTTTCCGCCCAGCCTTTCCTGTGCCCGCCCAGGCCAAACGCCGCATGTGTCCCAGGGTGCAGTTCCGCATGCGATCCAGGAGATGTCCGTCCGTGAAGTATACGAGTGGACTGAGCCCCCCCGCCCGATCCATTATGATTCCATGATCTTGACTCGGGGCTTAAAGGGTAACGGGCGGAAGGAAGAGGGGGGAATCAGGATATAAGCTGCGTATACCGGGACGGGAATGGTGTTTATATCAACACACTGGGGGTGGTCGGGGTCGGCCAATAGCTCGCATCCCTTTAATGACGCTCCCCTTCCTGGGAGGAGCACTTTGGGGTAGAATAGCTGGCCGTGGACTGGCAGGGAGCCAGCCTTTCGCAGGAACTTGGCCGTAACAGTTTGGCGCTCTGCTCTCACAGCTGATCGGGCGCAATGGGTCTCAAGCCCACACTTTCCCCCCGCCTCCCATCTCAATCGGATTGTACCGCGCACCGGCGCATCCATCGACGGGGAACCCGCTGCCGATATAGTGGTCCGGGTAATGACGCCGAGAATGTCACCGGATGCCACTGACCGCTCAGCAGGACGCCGTGTAGTGTGAGGTTGGCCGCAGTAGGCAGGCTGGGCTGGGAGCAGAGGCGGCGGGTGCGTGACTTGCGGATACCTTTTAAAAACATCAGCTATGGGCTGTATTGGTCGTAGAAAGGGGGGGGCTAGGGGCGTGGCCGGTGCGCCGGCGGTACGCCTGGGGTTGTATCGGGGGTGGGGCTAGAAGGGCAGGGCAGGCGGCGAGGGGGGGCGGGGGCAGCTCTGTTCACGCGAGGAAGCCCAGCGTCTCGCCGTTCTTCTTGGCCTTCTTGATCAGCTTCTGGATCATCTTGTTGTCGCCGCCTATCCGGCCGATAAAGGAGCGGATGACCTGCGCGCAGCGCAAGTCACCGGAGTCACACATTCAGAGGCTGAACACAGGTTCCGCACTCCGGGGGCACTCAGGGGGCACACTGACAGCCGCCGCGGTCCGCCACTGCTCACAGGGGTGGGGAAGAGGGTGAGGGGGGGGGGGGGGGCTCCACTCCCGAGCTGCAAGAAGTGCGACAGTGACAGCGCGGCGTCTCCCCGCATGATGTGCGACAAATGCCAGCAGATGTGGCTTGTTGAATGGGCCGGATGTGCCGCGATTGCGGGCCGCCACCAACATCGTGTGTACCCTGCATGGCCACCCCGAGCCTGCGGGACTCCAACGCGGACAGCTGCTTGCACCCCCCTCCCCCCCCCCCATCCCCCGTTACCCACTCTGGGGATGGGCCCCTGACACTCGGGCATTGCGCAGTAGGGGGCGCCCATCCGCACTCGTAGATGGGCAGGGCTGTGCTTGTATAATCCATAGCACGGAGTTGGCAAGCGGAATCTGGCAGGCATACCCGTTCGGAGGGGCATTGGCATGGCTTTTGGCATTGGCACGTACCAATTCCGGCATGGTTTCATAGCGACCATGCCGTGGGGGGTCAACAACCCACAGCAGTCGCTGAGGCCTCTCAATGACAGGGGCCGACGGTCTTGGGCGAGGGGGAGCGGTGAGCCGAGCAAGCTGCCGTCAATGAACAATTGCGGGGAGGACAGCTCCTGCCGAAAGCTTACCTCCCCCCCCCCATCAAACCTCTTTTCGCCCGGCCTTTCCTGTGCGCGCCCAGACCAAACGCCGCATGTGTCCCAGGGTGCAGTTCCGCATGCGATCCAGGAGATGTCCGTCCGTGAAGTATACGAGTAGACCGAGCCCCCCCGCCCGACCCACAATGATTCCATGATCTTGACTCGGGGTTTAAGGAGTAACGGGCGGAAGGGGGAATTGGGGGGGGGGGGGATCCGGATATAAGCTGCGTATACCGGGACGGGAATGGTGTTTATATCAACACACTGGGGGTGGGCGGGGTCGGCCAATAGCTCGCATCCCTTTCATTACACTTCCCTTCCTGGGAAGAGCACTTTGGGGTAGAATAGCTGGCGGTGGACTGGCAGGGAGCCAGCCTTTCGCAGGAACTTGGCCGTAACAGTTTGGCTCTCTGCTCTCACAGCTGATCGGGCGCAATGGGTCTCAAGCCCACACTTCCCCCCCGCCCCCCATCTCAATCGGATTGTACCGCGCACCGGCGCATCCATCGACGGGGAACCCGCTGCCGAGATAGTGGTCCGGGTAATGGCGCAGAGAATGTCACCGGATGCCACTGACCGCTCAGCAGGACGCCGTGTAGTGTGAGGCTGGCCGCAGTAGGCAGGCTGGGCTGGGAGCAGAGGCGGCGGGTGCGTAACTTGCGGATACCTTTTAAAAACATCAGCTATGGGCTGTATTGGTCGTAGAAAGGGGGGGGCTAGGGGCGCCGGCGGTACGCCTGGGGTTGTATCAGGGGTGGGGCTAGAAGGGCAGGGCAGGCGGCGAGGGGAGGCGGGGGCAGCCCGTTTCACGCGAGGAAGCCCAGCGTCTCGCCGTTCTTCTTGGCCTTCTTGATCAGCTTCTGGATCATCTTGTTGTCGCCGCCTATCCGGCCGATAAAGGAGCGGATGACCTGCGCGCAGCGCGATTCACCGGAGTGACACATTCAGAGGCTGAACACAGGGGGGATCCGCACTCCGGGGGCGCACTGACAGCCGCCGCGGTCCGCCACTGCGGGGGCACCATCGGCAGCACCTGGCCAGCATCTACTGAGGAAAAGGTAACAAGAAAAAAGGTGTACAGGGGTTCCTCACACACAACCACATGGCACTGTCCCCCACATCAGGCCAAGCGATCTTCGGCGGAAGGAGAGAAAGGGGCGCTGCCCACCTGCGAGTGGAGGGCGATGCCCTGGCCGCGGATGCTGTTGAAGCGCTTCTTGCCGATGACGGTGCGCGCCACGCGCACGATGGGCGCGAAGATGCCGTTGGTGTTGGGGTTCCCCATCACCGTGACCTGACGGGCGGCGCCGGCGCGGGGCGCGGCCACGGTGGCTGCGGCGGCCAGGCGCGAGGTGTCGGCCCGGGCACGCGTGGAGGTGGTGAAGCCGCCGACCAGCTGCGAGGGCGCCAGGCGAGCGGACGGTGCGGGGGCGGCGCGGCGCGACGACGGCGCGCGGAGCGCGAGGCTGGCGGAGGGTGCGGCGGCGGCCATCATTTTCCTTGCTGCAGTGAAAATATGCGTGGGCGGAGCGTGTCACCTGCATCAGAGAAGGGTTCGGCGGCGGGTCAGATGGGGGCGCTTGAAGTGGGGCGAGCCCGAGGCAGCCAGATGCGTTGCTGCTGTGGACGAAGAATTCGGCGGACAGACGGGGTGCGCAGGGGCGGCCAAGCGACTGCACCAAGACATCCGTGGTGAAAGAGCAACGATCGATCAAACGACAGACACGACAAACGTGGGATCCAGAACCGGGCAAGAGCGCACGGGGCGCCGCGGCGAAGTCGGGACAAGTCGGGCGCGGGTTTTGCAGTGGCTGCATCCGGCCGGGCGGCGCCATCAAAGCCGCCGCACGGCGAGGAGCGCCCGCAGGAACGCCTGAGCGGGCAGCGATGTCGCAGCCCATTCGCCCGAGCCCATATAGTGGCGACGCAGGGGATAAGCCTCGGGAGATCAGGATTGGCCAGAGACGCCGCGCGGGGTGGAGTATGCTCACAGCCTCGACTATGCTGGCAGGGTGGGCAGCGGCTCACTGCGCTCCGTCGCCCTAGCCGACTCAGAAACGCCCGCCAGCCGTGCCACAATTTCCGCGCCCTACGCCATGTCTCTCCGAGAAGCTGAAAGATGCGAGAAATATACCATGGCGTTTGTGGTGGGTCGGGCAGGTCGCGTACCTTGGAGGCAGTAACGCGGGTTGGGGACAGTGCGCAGAAAGCCAGAATGTTCGGTGAGGGTGGAGGGCGTCGGCTCGGCGGCTTTGATGGGGCCCTCAGTGTGCGGCCCGGCGGTAACAAAGGGGATAGGAGGCGACAACTGTGACAGCGCGGCGCTAGCAGATCCGTTGCTGTGATGCTCAATCCGTACGTCGTTCGGGCATTCCCTATTAAGCCTTTGCATATGGGTTTCAAATGCACGCAAGCTCCCGACTTCGATCGAGGTGTACGGACGGACGGTTTTGCCCATCCATGCCCCATTAGTCCCCCTGCTGAGCAGCGATCTGCGTACCAGTACTGTACTCGTATAGCGAGTATATGCGCTGCAAACCTGGCACTCCTTCCGTTAACGGCGCGCGCGACAAGCTGATGGGGTGCGCGGCGCGACTTAATTGACTTACTGGTATAGCA
The DNA here is from genome assembly GCA_006384855.1 of Tetraselmis striata. Taxonomy (NCBI): domain Eukaryota; kingdom Viridiplantae; phylum Chlorophyta; class Chlorodendrophyceae; order Chlorodendrales; family Chlorodendraceae; genus Tetraselmis; species Tetraselmis striata. The sequence continues at coordinate 46,169 of VCJN01000974.1, forward strand.
GGTACCGGTAATCCTTTATATGTGTCGCCCCCGATTTCATCCGCGATAAATAATACATGTGCTGGTACAAGGTAACTGGTTTGCACAGTATTAAACTCACGACAATTACGAGTATTAATATCGCGAATGACGACGATTTGTGACGGCTTGCTGTAGTCGTTGCATAATACTACACCTGATATCGCCTTCTGCTGCTAGTTCATGTAGCGACTACTGATCAGTTATTAAAAGTTAAAAGTTATAATATCAATAACTTTAATAGCTCATGTAATTTAATTACATAGCTCATGTAATACAACACAATACTACACCTCCTACCACTAATCGGCCGTACGTTTACTGCTTCAAATGTAGGACAAAACAATGTCTAGCTGGCAAACAGGCTGGCCTTGTGCTCGCTCAATGAGGCGCCACGATTTTGCTGAGCTCACGCACGCGGACAGCACGCGCCCGCGTAAGTACGCAACGTGCTGCCCGCCGCGCACGGCCACAATTACACCCCACACTATGTGCGCGGTCAACCAATGCGCGCGGTCCGATATGTGCGATATATGTGCGATATGGGCCGACTACCCGTAGTGCGCATGCCGCCTTTTTCCGGGTCCCAGTACCCGGGTACCTGTGGGCTCTAGAAAGGGCCGGCAGGTGCGATGCTGGCCAGCGGCGGTGCTATGCTGGCGGCCAGGCAGTGTCAGTACAGTACAGGTACAGGGTTATTGCCCTTTGTTACTGCCCGTTTTGTAATTCACACCGGTACAGGGTTTGCGTGGCTGTGATGAAGACATATTCTCGGGCGGCTATAAACGATACACTTTCGAAGTGTGTAATCCACGGATCCTCCGCGCTTTTGATAGAGCGCGGTTATCAAAATCTACCTCCCGACAGTAAAGCGCGGAGTCCACGGATCGATTCCCGGTGTGGGTCGGTTTGCGGATGTCACGCAGTACAGATGATATAAAAGTAAAGTAAAGTTCGCCCCGGGACATCGGCCGAAGCCGCCCCAGCACTTGACCTCGTGCGCCAACTGCAGTCGTAGGTCTGGCATAGCCCATAGACCATTGCCTCATTCGAACCCCGAAGGGCTAATGCATCAACCGAGGAAACCCGGGACACGCCGGGCCGATATTGCCGAAATACATCGGCCAGGAATCGAACCCGGTACCTCTCGCACACGAGACGACCGCTCTACCGAGCGGACAAGGGATGTACAGATGATATGATATGACCAACAAACAGTGTCATATCACAAAAAACCATGATATGACCAACCAACAGTGTCATATACAATGGCCAACTAGCACGGACAACCGCTACCTACACCTACCTTCGGGGGGATGGAATGTGAGGAGATGCTTTTCTTATTACATATATATGATGCACTCTCGCAGTGTGTCATGTACGGATCCTCCCTGCATCTATCGAAAGCTACCTCCTTGCAGAGGCCCGGATTCGGAACGTTGCGCACAACACTCATTCATCCCGCCTCGTGCGGGATGCGGACCGCTTTTATTAGGCGGCTTGCCGTGTTGATCTTTTAGGACTGCTGTAGCGGTGGATTTGTTATGATCTAAACTAGTTTTGGGGGTAGTTTCCCAACAATCTAGCTGATCTAGTAGTACGACCCGGACGGTCTGTTGGTGGTTTCAACCGGTTTAGTTACCCGGTACCCGGTACCATCATGTTTCAGTACGGGCTGCCCCATCGCCCGCGAGCCCGGCGCTCCCGGCCGGGGAGCTACTTAGGACAGCCACCAGCACCTCACCTGCCATCTTCCAGCTCGTTGCCTTCGGCTGCAACTTCGCGTACTTGTGTGCGCGAGGGTCACAGAGGTTGATTACGTCCTCGCATAGGTTCATCCTTTTCTAGGTCGACGAACATGCGGCGTTTCTAACACCTTAATTAAATGGCACAATTACCGTCCGCTCGTGCTAAGCAGTACATTATCCATATTCGTGACACACACAAACATACCGCAGACATATATATAGTACGAATGTATAATATATATATATGGATGCCGACGCACTCATAAATTAGACTTACGTCGTCGTGCCGCGCACATTATGCGTTACATCATCAGGTAGCGATAGTCAGCCCGTCGGTAGTGTGGTTTTCCCGACTCGTGCGCCCGAAGTCGTTTGCCGTTTTGCCTTGGCTTTGCGGCTGGGACGTTTCCTGGGACGTTTTCGAGTGACGATGCGCACGTTCTGGAATAAATAGAGCACGGGGGTCCACGTTGGTGGGGGGATGAGGGGGGGGTTAAACCTCAACACCCTAAGCCGAGTCGCAATATTACGTGGGCTCCCACGTGGAGCACCCTCTCGCAATAATCAAACTTTTGAGGTTAGGTGAGGCGGGCGCGCTCGGTACCATGGCCCATGCTTGCCACGGTTGTCAATGACGGCAATTACGCTTCCCGCAACAAATCGGCGCGGACGGAGGAGGGCGTCCGTGTTGTCAGGATGTCCGCTTGCCGCGTTCTGCAAGACGATTCAACCCGGTCCGCGTGTCCTCGCAGCAAGGCGTCGTGGCATCAACGGTCGTTACACGTTGTAGTTTTCGGAAACTACCCGCGTCATTGGTCCGTTACGGGGATGGCACCGCTCATGCGCCCGTGTATTGAGAGGGCTCGTTGCCCTCGCCCTAGCTAAGTGTGTCGCAGCAACGTTTGATGGGGTTGCAGTGCGAAGCGTCTGCGCGGCTCGGTCCGGCGCGTTTCCGACGCTTCCTATTGCAACGTCGTCGTCGCAAGGACCACGACGACCTGCAGCCGCCCGCCGGGGGGCAGCTCTACCACCAGGCGTGCTCGACGTCTCGTGGTGCATGCAACTACCCATGGAACCTTGGCAGCCGTCGCTGGTGCAGCAACGGCGGCCGCCTCGTCCTAATACTCTCGCCCCGGCGTCATTGGCATCGGTACGGGCCGGCATAGGCTACTTGAGCCTCTATGCCCGCCAACTCGTTCCCGACGTCGCGACATCTCATCTCTGACAACACGAGCTGCCCGCCGGGAGGCAGCTCCGCCACTTTATGCGACCTTTGCATTTCGTGGCGTCATCGTAGGTCTGCGTATCGTGAGGTGGTCAGCAACCGTCTTTACTGCAGCAGCGGCGGCCGCCTCACCGCACTCCGCGATGCGAGACCCGCGCCGACATATAACTTACCGAGTCGGCGGGTCTTCTACGACGTCGCCGGCAACCGACCCCGACACACATAAGCACCGGTACGGCACGATCACATTGGGTCCCACGTGCCCGCGCCCCAATGCGTTGGAAGTTTCAGGTGCCGCCCCTCGTGCGAGGCGGCGAAACGACCTACGATGGTAGTGATGGGGGAGCCGTACACCGCCGTAATCGCGCGGGATTGCGTGTGCATCCCTCGAAATGTACACCGCCGGTACTTGTGCAGAGTTACCGTCGCGTCGCGTACAACGTACCGTACTTCACCTCGTTTTACGCGGGCGCGCTCGTGCTCCCGCGCGTGCAGCTCGTACTCGCCCTAGTGATACATGCGCCGCTCTGCAAGGCATTCGTGGCCAACTTGGCTGTACCTAGTGGCCGACAGTTCCGGTTCGTGTCGCACGCCGCCACAAATGCACCACGAGAATAAGTGCGCAGCAAATTTCGCGACACTACGTCCGGCCTATGCCGCGCCGGGGTTCGCGCCGTCGACATCTCCCATCCGCGCATGTTCTGCGTATGCGCCTCGATCGAGGTCCCTAACCTCTCGGTGCAAGACCCTCCTACATCTTAAGACACCTTCCGTCTTCGTCGTCTTGCCGACACGCCGTCCGACTGCCCACGCTCGCAGTTGTAAACGAACACCTTGTAACTGGCAAAACCAGACTCGATTGCAAGTTTGAAAATAATGATCTAAACTAGTTCATGGGCTTTCCCAACAAATCAACTTACCTAGTACGATCCGTGAGGTCTGTTGCTGGTTTCAACCGGTTGAGTTACCGGTACCATTATGTTTTAGTACGCGGGCTGCCCCATCGCCATTTCGAGGCTGAGACAGCGAGAAGAGACGAGACAATGGCCACCCCAGACAACCAGCCACCACCTATCGACGGGGACGACCACGCGGGGCACCTACTGCGGTCGCACAGCCGCCCCCGAAAAGTGGTGCGCCGAGAGGCGAGAATCCTACCTCGACATGTGAGTAGGCAACGAACAAGATGGTGGCGGCACTCCGCGGACTAACCGACCGAGTCGAGAAGATGTGTATGGAGTTCCAAAGGCGAGTACGTGCGGAAAGGATTCGCTCACTTTGAGGAGCGCACCAACCGTTCGCGTGCGGCGAAGCAGAAGATTAAGGAGATGCGATCCGGTCATACCAGCGACATGCCGGGACTTATGCCGAGCGATGTCAAGCCAACAAAGATCGGACGACTATCAAATACGAATACTGTATATCGACAAAATTCGGAATTGGTTTCGACATGCGCGCGGACATCTGAAGTTCCACAATGTTAACCCGGAAGGGCCCATGTGGGCGCGTTACGAATCGTCGGCATCAGTAACACGCACTAAAGCCTGGGGTATATATGTTTAGGCGTCTTATGCGTCAAACCCGTTGCCACTGTACGGTGTGGGTGTCCCTGTGGGGGCTGTGGCCGGGCGTAACATTATGTTACAATTACGCACCCGAATATTTCCCACCGCCCGCCGATTGGCCCGGATTCATGCCATGCCTGAGCGGTTCCTTGAACACTGCCAAGCATGTGGCGGAGGTGAATCTGAGACTATCGAACATATGTTGGTGCAGTGCCCGCGGGTATCACCGTCATAATTTGGGGATGTTGGTTCCGGAGGTTAGGGATTTTATTAGTAGTCATCAGGTTATTCCGTCAACACCTGAGGACTTAACTGCCTTTATTTGGGCGGGGTCCCCCCCTCCCTTTACGGCGCCCTGGATTTTACTAGGGATGAGAAATTTTTCCCGCTATGGCGTCGGGCCCTCCCTCACATTGCTTTTTTTGTTGCACAAGTATCGCACTCCCGAAATGCTTTGCTCCGCGGGATGGAACTTGCCCCAACTCGCATTACTCAAATGGGCCGACGCCCAAACGGGTAGGGCGGACCTTTCGTGGTCAGTGCCGGGTGTTTTCATGGCAGTGGTTTAGACGGTGATCCAACAGTGTTGGAAAAAAATGGAAGAGGGTATGGTTCAAGAATCATGCGGTCGTACACCGGCAAAGCAAGCCCTTGTCAATTTGGATCGCGCTACACAACGAACTACAGTACATATGTACGCGAATTATTTTCGCGAGCAATTACAGGAGCTGCCACATCGGCACGAGGCTGACAGCGTACACGATTTCCAACGCGGGCTGAAACCCTGGATTCGGAAGGAAGTTGCCCTCAAGAACCCTAAGACCCGAGCAAATGCCGTACAATCAGCCATGGCTACTGTAGAGTTTGCAAAACGCGAGGCCGATTGCGACACCCGTTGCGGAATTGCTGACGAGTACACTCGTAATGTACCGTGATGCGGCTACGGTTGTGTTGTCTAGAAGCAACCAGAAGTAAGGAAACTTCTGTGAGCTTAATCCGGTAACTATATGTGTGGCCAATTATGCCACAGCACTTAGTTAGTACCGGATTCCCGATATATAGGAAACCCGGTAATTATTGACTAGCCACGAGGCAGGACACCTTGACGTAGGTACTCGTAGTCGCGAATAGCCAGCTTACTAGGACTAGCGGTGGCATACATGCCTGGAGCATGGAACACTACACAAGGAGGGGCGCTCACCTTGAAGCCCTAGCAAGGATGGAGGCTTAGATGCGCAGTGTGGGAGTGGACGGGCTCACGGGCACACCGCGACTGATTCTTGCGCCGCCTTTTAAGCGTTGCAGAAGTAGTCCGTGACCCCGCGAGCTACCGTTCGCGCCTCTAGCCACGGGAGCTATATCGATCGCCGCAGATTGACATCGACCGACACCCCAACCGCCTAGACACGCCCCGCGCTAGTGCAGTGAAGCGCGACCGAGCCCATGTTGGTATAGGTGGTATAGGCCAGCGAACGATGAGCAGCCGTAGTAACCTCGTACCGGTGGTACCGATGCACCGCGCCCGGCCGCGATGCGTACGCCTACACCGACGAATCGGGACTTGCAGCTGGTAGCGCCGCTAGTGACGCCCCGCCATGTGCAGCGTGTACACGCTGCAAGCCTCCGAGACGCTAGCTAGATAGGGCACGTTACGCTCAAGTAAGGTGCCGGGCATACGCACACGCGGGTCCTTGCGTGCTGTTGGGTGGGGGTCTATTCGCACCGGTAACTAGACCTAGCTTACAGGGAGTGGGTCGCACGCTGGTGTTTGATGACGTCTCGACGAGCAGTGCGACTGCGTATACATGTACCGGTACGTATACGCGTCGGCGTACACCTGGCTGGAGTAGCTGGTGTTATCCCGGACACTGCCGGTGTCTCCGGCGTAAACCTCAATCATCTCTTGAGTAGCAGCCGGAGTAACATCGTACATACCGCCGCATGACATACGATCGCGTGTACATATGGCATGTGCGCCCACACGACGGACCATGTGGAGCGCCGGCAGGTTGTCCCTCTCATGAGAACATCTCGTCGTATTGTATATGCGGCGCGTACATGCGGGCATGCCCTACGGGGCCCGCGAGGCGCTATTTCTCGTTGCGCGCCGGCAACGTTTCTATATGGTTACTATTGATGGGGGATTTTTAATTCCGTGAAAATTATTGTGACTATGCTGAAAAAACAATGTAGCCTCTCGTCTCTGCACCGCCATTGCACACCCACCTTTGTTTGTCTTTGAGTCTCGACCGACCGAGACTGTCGCAACGTGTCCATCATGCGCACCCGTGGGGATCGGCACGGGGGTCCGAGAAGAACTCCGAATCAGCTTTACTACCGGCAGAAGAGCACGCTGCTGATGACGCCGCGATGAGCGCAACTGCGTACACGTTGTCTTACAACTAGTTGGACCAGCGGGTGTTAATTCGGGCGCCGTTGTCTACGGCGTATTCTAAGTCAGAATGGCAGCCGAAGTGGCGCCGAGTAACCTCGTACCGTCGTGCCATACACGATCGCAATGCGTACATGTACGCTCACACGGACCATGTTAACATGCAGTCGGTCCTTCACTTGATGTCGCCTCGTTGTACGCACCGCATGCACGTTGGCGAGACTTACATGACCTATCTACCTGTCAGGCGCTATTAATCGTCGTCCTTCGACAATGTATCAGGTCATACACGCCCGTGGAGATCGATACGGGGGTCGGAGTAGTACGTCGAACTAGCTTACCGGCAGCGGGTCACGCTGCTCATGACGCCCTGTCGAGCGCAACTGCATACACGCCGGCGTACACCTAGCTGAACCAGCGGGTGTTTGTATATTTCGGGCGCCGTTGTCTACGGCGTAACCTAAAATCTCTGAAAGGTGGCCAAGCAATGTAACATTGTACCATCGCGGGACGTACAATCGTGATGCGTAAGGCCGTACGCTCGTTCGGGCGAAGCGTGCCGGCAAAGGACCTCTCGGCTGATTGCGACCCGCCGTACGCTGCGCGTACACGCCGGCGGGCCTTGCAAAGCATGCACGGAGCTAGTTTTCGTCGCGCTCCTAACAACGCCTATGCGTTGGCCATACGCACTCGGCGAGATCGGCACGAGGGGTTGGAGATTTACGTCAAACTAACTTGCCGGTAGCAATTCGGCTGTCGATAACGCTGCGATGGGCGAGATTGCGCACACATCGGCGTACATGTCGATGGACCAGCGAGTGGTTATATTTCGGGCGCCGTTGGCTACAACGTAACCTAAATCTCTGCAGAGGGACAGCAAACGGAGTAACTCGTATTGATATCAGCGCGCCGTGCACGATCGCGATGCGTACATCCGTATTGGTACCATTACGCGCGCTCGGACGAAGTTTACCCTTCGACTATTGCTTCGTACAGCCGCGACACGCACGATCGCGATACGTATTTCGCGCAGCACTCGGCGGACGCAAGTAACTACGGGCAGAGGGTCCCTATGTAGATGACGCCCCGTCGTGGGCGGAGCGTACTCGCCGGCGTGCTTCGCAGGACCCGCGAGGCGCTTGTTCTTGTTGCACCCCACCTATGCGTCGGGCTGAGGCACCCGCGGATACCGGCACGGGGGTCGAAGAAAATGCAGAACTAGCTTACCGGCAGTAAATCAGTGACCTTGTTGATGGCGCTGCGATGAGCGCAGTTGCGTACACGCCGGCGTACACCTAGGTAGACCAGCTGCGGTTAAAACCGGGCTTCGTTATCTACGGCGTAACCTAAATCTTTGATGGCAGCCGAAGTATCCTCGTACTGTCGCGCCACGCACGATCGCGATGCGTACGCTCATTCGGACGAAGTTACCGGGCAGGCGTTCCCTCGGCTAATAACCCCCCGTCGTACGTGGTGGCGTAACCACCGGCGTGCCCTGCATAACCTGTACGGCGCTACCTCTCGAGGCGCTCCACCGATAGGTGGATCATACGCACCGGGCGAAATCGGCATGAGGAGTCGGAGCAGTACCTCGAATTAGGGTACCGGCAGCGTTTCAGTTGTTGATGATGATGCCATGGGCGTCACTATGGTGGCGGAATATTGCTCGCGGGGGAATTAAAACATTGTCGCCCGGATATATAGTCCCGCCCGAGACCGACTACGAATGATTCAACGAGGGCAGAGGTGGCCGTCACCGCAACGCGGCCGGCCAAGTGGGCTGCGGTAGCCCACCCCGTCCGCAATTCGGCACCGGCCACGGGGTCGATGCCGAGCGGGCAGTTGGACGGCCGCGGTCATCGGTAAGATGTAGTGGTGCACCGCCGTGTGAGCGATTTTCGAACAGTTTTGGGTCAAGTTTCATGCGACCCCCAACACGGCACGTGCCACGTTCGTACTGCCGACGTGGTTCTCGTTACCGTGGTGGAAACCGCTCGCTGGGGCCCGCGGGTTACTCGTGGGTTACTTTCGGCAGGCAAGGGCTATGTTTACGCTCCCGGACGGGCACCTCGCGTCGCGAGAGCGACCGGAACCGCAGCAGCGCATTTTTAGCGGCCTCACTAAGCGGGGCGTCGTGCGAATGCACTTGCTTGTTGTGTTGCTAGAGGGCAGTGCCCCGCACGACGTCGACATGCTTCGCATGATAGGCAACAAACGTGTCGTGGTTTACCTATTCTGGCGCGGACAATGGGATGGCGATGGGATTTGTGCGCGAGCTGCGCGGGGCGAAGTGACACCGGCGTGCCTAATGGTGTATATGCTCAACGTGCAATTTGCCATCTGGAGCAGTTGGTCACGCTGCTGAATGGACAATACTAGGGAAATTGGCGGTCAACCTGGAAGCACAACGCCTCAGGCTGTCATCAAAGGAAACCTATGAGGCGTCGCTGGGCACTTTCCTGCGGTTTTACAGTGACATAGGTGTGTCGCCCCTTCATGCAACGGTGGGACTTCTGCGACCATTTATTGCGCACTGCATTATGACTTCAAACACCAGCCTACAACGGTAGGAGGTTGAGTAGCCGCTAGCAGTGACTAGCATGGGCGCCGGCATCGGTCGCTCGCTGTCAGGCGCCGCTTGGTCGCTCGCAAATCCATGCCAAGAGGCTGATGTTAGAGAATTGCAAATGGTGGTGGCAAAACGGGATGCGCACGCAAAGCCCGACACACGTCTAGCACTCGCCTCAGTCGAATTCCGCAGTATTTACGGGCGGGGATTCACCCTTAGCCGGTCATATGGTTTCCGCCAGCCGTAATGCCTAGTGTTTAAAAAAAACCTAGGCTGCCTGAGGAGGGGGTGCAGCGCTGCTTCGGATAAACTATCCTATTCTCTAGGATGGGTCCATACCATTTGACCCGGCCACAGATGTGCAGATTTGCAGAGATGCACAATCCCCACATCCCTACATTCGCATGTACGTTGATGTCGAAAAAATGTGGACAGTAGGCAAGAGGCTTTTTCTTATATTCCATATGGCATCGCATCATCATTAGCATGTCAAACCATTGCCGCTACTAGAACAACATCTGAAGGTATTCCGGCCCCCGCGACGTGCGTGCGGCTTCTTGCTCACACCTCCAGCGAACTACACCGGAGATGAGGCGAGCTACATTTTCTGGCAAGCCTTGTGCCGGATTTTCAGTAGCATTTAAGCAAACATATCTCCAGGCGTATCCCGACGCGGCAGCCTGCACCGCAGACGATTTGGCACGGGCTCCCCGCCATTCGGGCCAGAAGTCGCTTGCCACTTGGCTGTGAAACGCATATCAAAGTCGGCGCTTTATCGCGAAGGTGGGCCATTGGGCATGTAGAGAGGATGCAATGGACGCGTATTTTCGCACATATGTGACACATATTATGCTGTGGATTCGGAATTTACAATTATAAGCCAGCATTCAGTGCCGCGTCGCGCGGCGCGCGACACGCGCATCATCATAACCTCGTGCCGTCGTGCCGTGCACGACCGCGCTGCATGAGCCTACACGGACGAGTTTTTCCGGCTTAATGCCTTCTCCGCTGATGACGCCCGGTTGCTTGTACGCAACGCGTACACGCCGGCGTACCTCGCAGGTCTTGCGAAGGGTTTGTTTGAGGGTGCCCCACCAATACGCCAGGCAACAACACTGGCAAGGATCGCATAATGGTACTGGGAGCGCACCTAGAACTCACATCCTGGCGGCGACCTCGCCGCTGATGACGCTACGTAATACGCGCAGCTGCGTATGTACACGTCGGCGTACATTTAGCATACCCAGCGGGTGTTAAAACGGGCGCCGTTATCTGCGGCGTAACCTAAAAGTATGAGAGTGGACCGTGTACCGGCTGTATGGCTATATATGCGGTTGCCCGCGTGTATGTGACATGATCGGATCTTTTGAATTGCTTTCAAGTATGTTGGGAGTCAGTAGATCTAAAGCATTGGGTTCTCTTCGATAATATCGAATATCGATGAAGCTAGAGCCGCCGGCACCGAAGTCCATCTATCCTCAGATGGACTGGCTACAAATACTGCGCGGCAAGGGCCACTTCGAGCAAACACTGTAATGTACTTTGTTTACAACTCAATTGACTGTGGTGAAGCCCCTCCAAAAGTATAAAACCCTGCTGAACAGTGCAGGCCATACGAGCAGAGGATTTCCCCTGGCTACCAGTAGGCTTCGTGAGGTAGTCGCTAGTAGTCGCTACCGTAGCAGGGCTGCGCCCGCGAGTCGCTAGTCGGCCCCGCGCGGGCGGCTCTTAAAAATATTATAATATCCTTAAACAATCAATCTTCCTTACCCCCTATATAGAGTGGACCGTGTTACATGTGCAAAATTTGATTCGATATATTATTATTTTAAAACACTACCTGTACGATAGATAAAATATATAGCGACTATATATATACTCGCGCCTCGCGGCGCGATATATATCGTCGCTATTGCTCCCGCCTGCGAACTGACCGCCGCACGTACGGCGGGTACCGGTAGCTACAGCCTGTAATCCTTAGTCGCTACCGCAGCCGTGCAATTCTTGCCCGTGCATGCCGCCACCGGTGGTCGCGCTTACGATGAGGCCACTCACCCGCCACCCCCCGCGCACATCGGCAGCAGCGGTTTAACATCGCACAGATCTCATACGGTGGGGAGGATCCCAGGACTGCTGGAGCAACCCGTATCTAATTCCGCCCTCCTGAACTAGCTCACCTGTAGCGTTAGGGAGGATGGCGCTGTTGGAGAGCGCGACCGTCCTCCAGGTCCCCCCCCCCCCCCCCCCCCCTCTCCGTCCGCTCCTCCGTGCCCATTCCCTCGAGCTAAGCTGCCCCACTCCGGCTACTCGCAAAAGGGCTTTATGTCTAACTGCCGGCAGCCAAACACGTGCTGGTATGATACGGGTACAGCCACAGGGCATGGCCACCCAAGGGCTTCCAGGCCCTCTGCGTGGATCAACTCGCGCGCTGCTGCTGCCGCTACTGTCAAACTTGCATCCGCCGCCCGCCAGCCTCCCCCGCGTCTCTGCGCACCACCGATCCCCGTGCTCCCCCCATCCAGCGCCCAGTGACGCCCTGCACAGCCGCTCTCCATCAGTGATCACCCCGCTGCCCTCAACGCCGCCTCCCGCTCGCCCTGCCTCTGTCAGGCCCTGGGAGGCGCTGCCTTTGCGGCGGACAAGCTGCTGTCGATGGACGCGCCCTGGTGGGCGTACGCCGGCTTTGCGGTGCTCGTGATGGCGGCGATGGAGCTGCTGTGCTTCCTGGTGCCCCACATCGGCGCCGCAGTGCTGGCCCTGCAGGCACACCCCCCCCCCCCCCTCTCCCCGCCCCCCCCCCTCCCCATCCACTTCCTTTGGCTATACCTCGGACGGCTATGTACCACTTCCCCCCCCCCCCCCCTCTCAAAATCTCACACTCCTGCCCCCATCTACACTGCCATGTGGTCTCCTACTCCCCGCTAAGGCTCCTTCCTGAGACCCGCCCCGCGCTCCCGCAGGGGCGCAAGGCCGCGGCCGCGATCCCGGTGCGCGGCAAGCACCTGGACGCCTTCAGCCCCACGGACCGCGCCTTCATCGCCTTCAACCGGCTCACCACGCCGGTGTTCACCTTCCACGCGCTGCGGTTCCTGTGGTCCAGCCCGCACATCCTGCGGAGCCAGGCGGACGCCACGCTGGCGTCCACCGCGGGCGCGCTGGCGGCGCTCTTTGTGGCGTACGACCTCACGTACTGCCTCTTCCACCGCGGGCTGCACCACCGCAGCGTGTACCGCCACGTGCACAAGCACCACCACCGGCAGATGGCGCCCTCGCGCGGCAACGCGGACGCCGTCAACGTGCACCCGCTGGAGTACCTGCCCGGCGAGTACAACCACCTGCTGGCCATCTGGGCGGTGTCGCGCCTGATGCCGCTGCACGCCGGTAGCCCCCCCCCCCCCCCCCCCCCCCCGCCCCACCGGCCGTATCGACTGATGCGTTTCGATCCCCCCCCCCCACCCCCCCCCCCCCTCTTCTCTCCCCTTCCCTACCAGTAAATAAATCACTAGAAGATGTACAGAAACTAACCAGTCTGTTAGGATGATGTTAACTCCCGCAATTAAAAACAGAAATAGAATAGATTAGAAACTGTGTTGATGGTTTGGATTATTATGAAATATATCTGACAGATACATCTTTATTTGTATTGGGAATCGATTTGGGATAGCACTGAGGACATGGTTTGGGTTTTGTTTTGGCCATATATACTGGAAAGTGCACGTGCATTGGTTGAAATTAGAGAGTGATACAGGAAGGCGGACCGATGCACGGCGATAAGACGACGACGTTGATTATACTACACTCGGAACGCAATCACGTGTATCAGTAGGAGTACTCATGGTGTTGTCTAGTATCGGGCAGTATATCCCTAGGATACATGGCAGCAAAATTGCACACGAAGGATTACGTTGTATTCCTATGGCGTCCAAAGCAGTCTATCACAGTGGAACTTCAGCAATATCAAGAAGATGAAGAAATAAGAAGAAGATGAAAGAAATAAGGAGAAGATGAAAGTAGAATAATACCAGAATAAAATAGAAACAGGGGGAAAACGCTAGGAGGGTGGCAAAAACTACACGGCCGCGCACCGCCGTTTGATCTCTCGCCACCCCCGCGATAGTACATGAAATTACTCACATGTTTGAGCACACCGCGGAATTGCGATGTGATAAAACAATTGAGACCTGCACACACACAGAAACGGCACGGTCTGCGTGGCCTGCCGCTGTCTCTATGCAGGGGCGGTTTGCCCCGTGGCTGCTCCGCCCCCGTATTTGCCCATAAGCCGCCCGCCAACGGCTGCAGGGAATGTCGGCCATGGCGGCAGGGCGCCACCAACTGGTATCCGTCCCTATTGTCTGGCGGCGCCCTTTTCATGCTGCGGGGTGCTAGCTGATGATTGGGTGGCGACACGGTAGTAAGAACAATGCCAATATGGGCCCGCCCTGCCCGCCTGTCAGAGGTCAGATTTGGAGTAAGGTACAGCGCAAGTATAGCGCAGGTTCCTACAGGTTGCCAGCAAGCCCAACTTCTGGCTTTTAGTATGGGCTCTTGTAGGTGAGTTGGCACCCGTAGACCGGCCAATGCAACCGTACCAAACCAGGAGCGACTCTGAAACATCAGAGGGCTCAGGCTGACAGCACGACCAGCCAGGAAGAGGTGCAGAATATGTCGATCCCTGCATGCTGTACGGGGCAGCAGCGCGGGCTTGTTGACCCCCCTCTGCACCCGCCCTGGCCGCCGCGGCACAGGAACGGCGCTCTTCTTCATCGTCATCGGCGGTGTGATGGCCTCTCTGAACCACACGCGGCTGGACATCAAGTCGCCCCTGCTGACGAGCGTCTACCAGGTGAATCTGCCCCCGGACCCCCAACCCCTCCCCTCTTGGTAGTACGTGGTCTTGTACGAGTAGCTGCGACGTGGTTGGCATGTCGCTGCGGCAGCGCCACGCGGGCAGGTTCACATAGAACAAGCGGTACGTGTTTGTCATCGGCAGCTGATGTGTTATTGTTAAGAAATGCAATGCTTATTCCGTAGGATTAAATACGGTCCTCGGGGCCAAAGAACAAGGAATTGTTTTGCACTTTCGCGTCGGAATGTTTGTGATGTATTTGTGCTTTATTCTGAATTATTTCTCTGTTTCAATAGTTTTCCCACTCCACGAGGGGCCAAAAAAGTTGTTCATCCGCGGATCGTGTGTGTTTCTACAATACTGCAACCCTGGTATGTCGCACTAAAAGTATAGTTCACCGGCCGAAGCCGCCCCAGCACACGACCTCGTGCGCCACCTGCAGTCGTAAGCCTGGCATAGCCCTAAGACCATTGTCTCATTCGAACCCGAAGGGCTAACGCATCAACCGGGTAAATCCGTGACACGGCGGGACGATACTGCCTATTATACATAAACCAGGAATCAATCGAACCGGGGACCGGCTCTTGGATAGCAGACTGCCGCTCAACCGAGCGGAGAAGGAGTGTACCTTGTCGCGTTTTCTGCCGCTGTCTCCGCACAATGGGGACCGACGCGGTCGCAAGCGCATAGCAAATAAGGCCATGCTCCGCCTATCATGGGTCACATGCAGGTGAACCTACAGCAGAACTGCAGCGACGTGCTTATTGTCCGCCGGGATAAACATGATTACGTCCGCGCCAGGCAGTCCATTTTTGGATAGTCTCGCAAATATCGCTTGATGATAATTTGAAAGTTGAAATTTATAACAACTTCGTTCCTGCTTCGTCTTTGATGCTGAACATGCCACCTGTCTTACGGCCCGGCGGCACAAACCCGCATGGGGTCCCCTAGCGTGCAGCCCTGTGAAGGCCAGGCTTGATGACACTACTCTCGCCGTACCCGCAACCATTGCCCTTCAGTCATTGAAAGCCGCGCCAGTCCGCGGCTTTCGCATCGCCGGCTCAGGCGTGCCCGACCGCCTCGCCGCATGCAGGTGAAGTACCACGACATCCACCACTGGGACCCGAGCGTCAACTTCGGGCAGTACACCATGCTGTGGGACCACGTCTTCCGCTCGTTCCGCGCCTACCCGGGCGAGGGAGGCAAGGAGGCGGCGTGGGCCAAGGTGCGCCCCGGCCCCGGCGCCACCAAGGCGGAGTGAGCCGACGCCGGGATGATGACCTGCGCGCGACGATTACACGGCCAGAGATGACGCGACTGACGACCTGTCATAGTGCCTTTCCTGGATGGAAGCGGGCCCGGGGTCGAAGGCGCTGTCCGCTAGGGTTTGTCATTGGTAGCGGGCCCTTAGAACATCGCTGGTTGGGCGGTACCTGCAGTGCGGGAGCGGCACGTCGGCGCGCTGTAATGGATTCGGAATTTCAACTTGGCCGAGATGGAATGGTATAGTATTGTGAAACGCGCCCCGCTCTCCGGCGTGTGGAGCAGCTGAAGACGTCCCCATTTGGTACCTGGCGGTAGCCCTGGTGGTCCGAGTTTGAACATCCACATCATCACCCATAGATGTTTCTACTGGCTGCTGTTGTGATGTGATCTTGGTCTGCTACATGCATCTCATCTTTAATGATAAAATCAATCGTACGGCTTTATTCTTGTTCGGTCCTTCAGAGCTACACAGGCCAGCTGTCTTATACGGCCCGGCTGCACGAACCCGCAGTGGGTCCACTAATGAAAGCGCGTAGCTTGCAGCCCTCGGAAGGCCAGGTATGATCGATACTTGGTGCGGACAGGAAGTCTGCTTCCGGTGTACATGAAGAGCCACGCGCGTGCGGAAGTCGTGTGCTCCCGCATTACCGTTCCTCAAGCAATCATTCTCTGCAGCGATCCCGCTCTTTGGACAGCGCGATCGTGTGCGAACACGGCCTCCAGGGGCACCGCATACAGGAGCGGCCGCTCGAAGGATCCAGCCATCTGGACCTCGGTGCGTGCCGCCCTCAGCACGTCCGAAGCCAGGTAGGAGCGGCTCCGGAACTTCCCCGCCATGTTGCGTATCCGGCGCTGGTAGCGGTCACATCCCGCCTCCCCGACAAAAAGCGAGAAGGGCGGGCTGACCAGCTTCCGCAGCACCCCCTCTCGGCTGACTGGCGGCAGCCCTGTCAGGCCCCGCGCCCGCTCCTCCTCCTCGACGTACTCAATGTACCGGTCCAATACCTCCCCTCGTGTGGTGCACCTCCCGCCCGCACCGCCACCGTACAGCTCCTCATCCAATCCCGCAAAGAGCACGGGGTGGTTGATTGCCGCGCGGCCGACCATGACTCCATGCACCCCATCCCGCAGCTGCCCCAACGCGTCGGCCATGGAGTTGACACCGCCATTGGAGACCAGCTCCAGGTGTGGGAATTCCCGCGCGAGCTGATGTACGACCTCCGGCCGCAGGGGAGGCACGCTGCGATTGGCGAGCGTGCGTGCGCGCGCGTGTTTCTGCTTCCTCGCTGCCTCCCGCTTATGATCCACCTTGCCGGCGGGGCCAGACTCGATCCCTTCGCCTGTTCCCCGGCCCTCCTCGGAGGGCACCCAGACCCCGTCTTCCCCGCCGCTGCTGAGCAGCCCCTTCCGGGCATGCACCTGGAACCTCGTGACCCCGGCCGCCGACACGGTTTCGATGAAGCCTCGAGCGGAGCAGAGGTCGGCGTCGTAGCCCGCGGCGTGGTCCGCCGCGGCGTCATATGGCGTCGAGAGGGTGTCGTCCACGACGCTCAGGCGGTGCTTCACAGTTACGAGGGGCGGCGCTGTGCCCCGCGCCGCCCCCTCCGCCTCCGCAGCCTCGAGCATCGCCGTCACGCACGCCGCGACGTGATCCGGCTCCCGCATCATCGCCGCGCCCCCTCGCCTCGCACCGTTGGTCACGTGCGGCGAGGGGCAGCCGCAGTTGAGGTTGACGGCGTCGTAGCCGAGCGCAGCTGCGTGCCTCGTGGCGGTGGCGAGCTGCTCCACGTCGTGCCCCCCCAGCTGCAGCGCCACGGGGTGCTCGCAGGGGTCGAAGCGCAGGGCCTCCACATCCAGAGCCTGGCACTGTGACGCGGGGATCATCTCCGTGTACAGCCAGGCGCGCGCCGACAGGAGGCGAAAGAAGTAGCGGTGGTGGCGGTGCGTGTGCGCCATCATGGGCGCAACGGAGAAGAGCTCCGCCGGGGCCGCGGGCGCGGCGGCTGCTGCTGCGGGTCTCTGCCGCACAGCACTGGGTATGGATGTACCGAGGTGAAACGCTCGCCCCGCACCTGAAATTCGAGGGAGCGCCGGCACACAGCGCCTCAGCTGTTGAGGCCCGGCGAAGCTCTCGGGCTGTGGATTCCCACGGTGGCTGGTGTGGGGGCCGGCGGCGGTGCATATCCCAGCCGTCGCCATAATGCATCTGCCCGCACGCAGAGCGGTTGAGCGGGGCGATTGACTCCAACGAGAGCAGGCGAGGCAGGGGAGCCTGCAGGAACGCAGATGCATGGCGGACGCCTGAGGTCGTCCAGTCGGGAGCCTGGCGGCTCTGCCGAGTGAGTGGTATCAGGAGCGGCCCTGGCGCGCTGCTCATACCTCCAGCGGCGGCGGGGCGACCGAGCCACCAGTACCACTTATATCTGGGGACTGCCTGTAACGGAGTACCGTACTTCTGTGAATTATAAATGGCCAGAACTAAAAAATCCAGCCCGGACTTTTAAGCCCGGAGCATTAAGGATTAGCGAATACCTGTTGTACTCTTGTGAGTTACAGAAAGGACCTTTCTGATTGCCTTTTATTTTGGTGATTTCCGATATCGCCTTCTGCTGCCAGCTCATGTAGCGACTAATTAGTTACAGAAAGCCAGCCAGAAAAACATCCACCGCTAAAAGCAGTGATCCTTACTAAGCTTATTTAAAGCATTTCTCAACACTGCACCGCTAACTAGAGGCAGTAGCAAGATCAACACAATAATAAGCTTATTGTATTGTTATACAGTAAAAAAGGCCCGCAATCCCTCGTCGTTTTCATTAAGGATTAGTGATGGTAATTGAAAGATTGAGGGATTGATTAATTATTACGATTTCAGTTGAGTGGGTAGACAACGGAGATTAGCCGAAATCTGCGCAGGCTTAGTTACATGGCAAGGCGGGGGACTCGCGGCGGAGCCACAAAAAGGGAGGGAGGGCGGGTTGCTTGTGCAGGCAGGAGGCCAGAACAAAACTAAGAGAGTGGTTCCAGCTAGCAGACGATGCCGGTTTTAACATTCGGCGGGTTCTGGGGTGACCGATGATTATGCCCAGCGCGGCACGCAATGTGCCGTACTGTGGAATAAATTCAAAGCACCGTTGCTGCCGGTACAAGTGTGCGATTGCTCTGTGGCTGCCACGTGCCGGAGTTGTTGCGCTCGCTTCATGTCGATAACAGTTGGTCCGGTTGTTGGGGCGTCATTGCGACCGGTGTGACGCAGGAATGTGTTGACGGCAAGGAGATAGTGCTGCGGGAAGCCGGCGCCAATGGTCCCGTGCTTCGCAATCCGGACGAGGTAGCGGAAGCACGTCGCGTCGTTACAGTCTAAAGCTAGCGGGGAGATGCCTTCCTCGTCGACGCAGAACTCAGCGAAGAGGCGAATCTTGCCTCCGTAGTTGGAGTAGGTGCTGGCCGTCAGCGAGGTAGTCAGGAGGTCGAGCAACTTGGAACCCCGGTCGTCCGTGCCTTAAAGGGCCTCGATGATACTTGCCTCGCATGAGCTCGCTCCACTGCGCCTTCGCCCCGGCGTCCGCGATGAAGAATGTGGGAGGCTTCGTGGCGACGAGCACGCCGAGACGCGCCGTACGCCACTGCGGGGTTGGCTGGCAGCCTCGACCAAGCGGTGACTACGGGGCCTTGTGTCGCACGAAGATGATGCCATGAAGGTATAGGGTGTTGTAGCCGCCCACTTCGTAGCGGGCGTCCCGCGAGTACCTGGCTCGGCAGGCCGCGCGGGAGAGGGACATGTGCAAGCGGCGGGCAAAGAGAGTTAGCGCGACAGGTCGGAACGGGCATGCTAGAAAGGAGGATTCCGTGTAGTAAGACTCTTGATGTAGGAGGGCAGGGCTAGGTGTGGAGATAATCACTCAAGCGAGGGTAGGGGGCGGGTGACAACCCAGACATTATGCGGGTCTCTATTAGGGAGTCCCGCTCATGACGACGCCTCCAGTGCAACGTCGCTTGGAGGGCACGCCCAGAAGCGTGTCCTCTAACGTTGCGGCGTGGATTTGGCACGGTGGAGCACCCCATCATTCGGCGTTGTCGGCCACCGAGGCCTCGGCCTTCGCATTGCCCTTGCTGGCGTACTTGGCGGTGTCCTTGGCAGGGGCAACTCGCGGTGCCGGTGCCTCGAGCGCCGAGCGCGCGGTCTTGAAGCTGTCGTGGTTGCTTGCCGCCGCCGCCATCCCGCGGTCACAGTCGTCGCCCCGATGGCCACCATTGAAGTGCGGACGAGCCGACATTTTAGCGGCGCTCGCGATGTTTTCGTTGTAGATGCGGTCCTTTTCGAGCTCCAGCAGCTCGGTGAATAACTTGGGCGATCCTAGGTTATTCTTGGTGTCGAGGGCCAAGGTGTCGCCGTTGTGCATCTGCGTGTCCCAACTCTTGCGAAGGTAGCCCCAGCGGAACCGATATCCGTCGTAGACGGCCTCCATGATGTGGATGATGGCCTCGAGCCGATGTCCGAACGCAGGCGTAATCCGTAATCCCGCCGATGACGCATACTGTTGCCGGCGGCAGCTTACGCAACTCGACGACAACACCGACTTTAAAGGCTCCGAATCACATGGCGTGGTAGTACTTATCCGCTGCCGGCTGAAGACGAGGGTTACCAAGCATGTACTCGAGCACGCGGTCGAGGCCGGTGGAATTGAGCCTCGGGCGCCGCACGCTGTCGGGACCATGCCGTTCAGAGGTAGAGCAGTAGCAAGGGCGGGCTTCCAATCAATGTAACGGAATTCGCTCGAGGTAGCGAAGATCGCACGGACATTATGGTCTTTACCACCGGCGCGGGACTCGTCCCCGCCCGGAACGGTGTCCTCTTCGCCGGCGGCAGCCGCCGGCATATGAGTCTCTTGGGTAGCGAAGAACCTGGAGAGCTGCTCATGGGTGAGCAGCGGCATCCTCGCGTCGTCCGCCTCACGACGCCCCGCCTCGACGATGCGTTCTTGGGCAGTGGCAGATGTATCGACGCCCTCTACAGCCGCCGCCTAGCCGGCGCGTCGACCAACTTGGGGTCGGTGGGTGAGCCGTTGCAAGACATATCGAAGGGGTCGTCCGGGAGGGAGCTGCGGGGAGAAGAGATTGAAGAGCCTCGGCTTGAGCTGGTCATGTAGTAGTAGCGAGAGCGGATGGGCGGATGGGTGGTGATACACGCCATTATGTGTACACATCACGACCACACCGCGCAAAGCTACCGAGATTCTTTATCTCAATCTTGGTACATTCATCCGTGTCATCACACCAGCCAATCATAGAGGCATAGCTTTGCGGTGCAATACTTTGTGGATTCATCAAATTGGGGGTCAAGCGTGGTAGTACTTAACGTCATCACCTCCAATGACAACTTGGACTCCGGTACTTTGCGCTTATGAAGATGGCCATGTCACTTGTAAAGGTCGTTGCATCCTTCAAGTTTTGACCGTTTCCGAGGGCATGAGCACTGATCACGGCCCGAAACCGCGAGTTAGTGTTGCTTTTGTTCATGGAGGAGGCCAACACAAAACTAAGAGAGTGGTCCCATCTAGCGGACGATGATGATTTTATAACGTTCGGCGGGCGGGTACTGGGGCGACCACTGATTATGCCGAGTGCGGCACGCAAAGTGCCTTACTACGGAATTCATTCAAAGCACGCACCGCGGCTGCCCGCACGTGTATGCGATTGCTCTGTGGCTGCGACGTCAATTTGGCGTGGTGTTGACGCCGCGGGCAGCAGATTTCGACACCCGCATACCCTATGGCTGGAGGATGAGGGGAAGGAAACCCCAAGAACATATCTCTAAACATAATTCGATGCGACTACGACGGCGGCAGCGGAGCGCCGGGATGAGTAACGAAGAAACTTCGTTAAACAATACTACCCGTGCGTATAATCATTATCTTCATACTACATGTACCCGGGGTACTCGCTGTGTCGCGCGCGCGAGGAGCCATGTACGCGATGATAGCCGCTAGCGGCTGTCTCATCTCTTCATTCTTATGGTCGCGCCGCACCCGTAGCGAGCAGTTCCTATATTTTGGGGGCAACTCTCTCTTAACCTCCCGATTCACCATAGTGCATGCTATCCCCCTTTTTGGCATCTCCTTCCGGATGATGTTGCTTGGATGCTGTATGCATCAACGTGTTCCATAGAACTCAATTTGACGAGGTTTGGGAATATATACCTTATTATGAGGGTGCAGGTCGGGCCTTTTTTTAATCGGCATTTGCAAATCATGGGGTACGCCTCTTGGGGTACTTCCTGCTTTACTATTACCCCGCGCGCCGGGCCGGAGCCGCGCACCGTCATCTAGCGAACCATGCGCGTCACTATCACATCCACGCCTAAGCACGCGCCTAAGGACGCCCTCCGCCCCCCTATCTGCCCAGGACAGTGTCCAAAGGGGCTAGAGGCTTCCTGGTTGGTGGTTGGGCCTGCAACATGGGGAGGATCTAGAGCGTCATCGCGGCCGAGGTTGGGTCGGAGGCGGGGGGAGGGGGGACCCCAGGGACTTCTACGACCCTACTGGCGCCTCGGACGCGCCGAGCGCGGCATGTATAGCCTCCGCCGCTGCAACGGCTCTAGCCAGCGCCTATCCCTTGGCCATGTGCTCGTGAGACGTGCCATACGGCAGCGCATCGAGGTCCGATTATTCTTTTGGTGAGAGGACTCGCCAAGATTGACGATGATCGCGCAGGCACACGCCCCCCGCCCGCCGACTGTCCCCAAGAGACACCAATACCGCAGCCGTTCGCCTCGCCACCGCTTCTAGGTCTCTCACATCACGGTTGGCCTTGATGGCGAGGCAGGTGACGTGAAGAGTGGTCACATCGGCGCACCCGCACGGTGTTTAAATCGCCGATATAGCGTAGGTACGGTGACTCATGTACCCGTACAAGGACTAGCATCCGCATCCCACCCCCGAATCGGCCCCTAGTAGTGCCCTCGACGCAAACCACCAGGTATAGACCAGGGTTGGGCACAAGTGACCCCTGAGTCGCTTATGTCATAACATAAGTACTTATGACATAAGTACATAATTATATTATGATCCGGCATAAGCGGAATTATGCCTTATGACATAATTTTGGAATAATTATGCTCATAACATAATTATGCCATAATTTATGGCATAAGAAGTGAGGAAGTGGCCGAAATACACCGCCACCGCGACCTTTGTATGCCAGCTCGTACTTGGGGAACAGCTTGGAACCGAGACATTCGGTCAGCTCAGCCATCGGCTCAGCCCACGTCTTGGCGTTCAGCTCCTCCACAGTCGCACAGAAGGGCCCCTCTCTCGGAAGCTTCGGGTGCGGTTGGTTGGTTTTCGATCAAAAACACAAAATGCATCGTATTGCCTCTCTAGCGAAGAAGCCCCATTAAGGCGACTTCCTTCGGGTAGCGTGCGATCCCCAGGACGCCTAAAGATTCTTCTTCACCAGCTCAGTACGTGCGCGCGCGGCGAATGTCCTCAGCACTTCGTGTGTCCGAAGCGCCGCGTTCATGCTTATCGGAAGCCGGGAAGTTCGAAGAACCGTCGGCTGTTGGGGCGGTGGTGGTGGCAGCGGCCGCAGCGGGCGGTGCGGCGGCGGGTGTCTGCTCACCAGCGGCGGGTGAGGAGCCGCCATCGCCCGTACCGGAGCAAATCTCGCTGCGAACCGCAGTATGGCGCGACAGTACGGAGCTTTCATCGCATGTAGACATGGCGGATCCCGTCAGCGCTGCCTCGTCCTTGCCCGTTGGGGGTGTTGGTGTCGTCATGGCGGGCGCCTGTGCGCATGCAGGCAAGGTGCTGGATAGCGATCCGGATGGAAGATTGCCTCTGCGACGGTCTTCTGTGTGCCGGCATCACGAGTATATTATTTGTAGTTTCGTACCAATATCGCCTCGTATAGTAGCTAACACCTCGTACGCAGATACCGGTACTGTATCGACGAGCAGCACGCGGTCTGCGGGGGAGCCAACCGCGGGTTTTATCGGCACTTATGCCGGGCACTTATGCCTGGGACTTATGCCGATTTTCGATGTGACTTCCTCATAAGCATAACCACTTATGTTATGTCATAACATAAGTTTCCCGGAATAACTTATGCCTTATGCCCAACCCTGGTATACACCACCATCACTGGTCCCTAAGAGGCCAGGGGTTGGATATGGGCCGAGTTGTAAAGGATTTGCTGAAGCACTGGTGAATAATCGTTCGATTAAGCACGTGTCTCACCTCCGCCCAATACAACCGTATTTCCGATTGTCACAGCTACCCGTCACTCCATCGGCTCCTAGTGCACCTACATGCTGACAATACATCGACCCATATTGGTCTCTATCGCTAGCATATGGCCTTCGGTAGGCGTAGGTAGATGGGCAGCGTCTCGACCGTGACGAAGTGCCACGCATCTACGTATGGTGGCCATTTAGCCCGTTAATCTAATCTCGGCTCAAAATACGGGGGAGATGGCCCACCGATCACCTAATGGGCCACTCATGGGCTCTACCGCACCCCTGCGAGCTAGGCCATGGGACAGTGCACATGTTGTGGGCTAAATAGTAAGTGGCGGGTGGCACGGGGCGCCTTTGCGGTGGGAAAGGGTCGAGAGCGCGGAAAATATGGGTCATTGGGCCCATCGGACCGTCATCGACCGAGATTGACCGCAAATTGACCGCCAACGGGCGTCGCCCCTGCGTATGGCCCTCTACTAGCGATCACACTATCGATAATAAGTAGAGAGCTACCTCAGCCGCTCCGCCTGAGGAAGGGTTGCGGCCAGTGATGTATTTCCAAGATCGGATGGTTTCTTGAATCGGGGAGCGTGGGGCCCCGTCCGTGTAGCCCCCGACACCTATGTCAGTGTTTATATAGCATCCCTATGAGATAGACTATGGACCTATCCTATCCAGGGCAGGTGGTGCCCGTTAGGTTCGGGCATGGGGCCGTGAGCATGCTAGCATGTCCCCTTTATTCCGTGAGCCAAACGGACATTGCCCGTCCGCACTTGCGGCCGACATGGCCGTTTAGCGCACTGCTACGTAGCACATACACGCGTACATTGGAAATATATACTGGAAAATACGCGATTAACACGATACATTGTTCTAAAGTACTAACTATTTACCGCGAAGTATATGTTCCGCTATTTACCCGATTTGGCACCCGCTGGGTGCGCCGTGGTGTCGCCACGCAAAGGGCAATCACATGGTGCGGCTTAAGTTTCGAAGTTTGAAACTACACATTTCCCGAGCTGACCCATCATCATTGTTCTAGTCACACCTCTTGAACACGGCTCGCACGTTGTTGCGTAGGGTGGAACGGCTTGAGGAGAATGCCGTGATAGCGCGATATGCCCGCCGGCATTGCCACGAGGTAGATGTCGCGCCATCGACTACACTTTCATTTAATAGGCAAGACAAGCTTAGCTTGTGGCACTAGCGCGATTCAAAATCGTCACAAATAGTTCCTTACGTCATCGTCATCAATGTTCATATATAGCTCGCGTAACCATGGGACATCACAATCACGCAACTACCCCCGGGAGATGGGTATGCCCATGCTGCAACTCCATCCTTGGTATATTTAAAATCCACCATTCGCGTAGGGCATTGTTACATTATGCCACCCAAGGCAAGGGACGACAACACCTATGTATCAATCCAAGTGGTTTATATAGTAGGCCTATAAAGACCTTTATATCATGGGCAAAATCATGGACTACAAAATGTTGTTGTTATCGTTGCAAGCGCAAATCGGCGCGGGAAGGGGTTATCGCGGCATTCTTGCCGTGGGGCGAAGCTTTCTATAGTAGTGCATGACGGAGTGTCCATAGCGCGCCATATATTGAGCTGAGTGCTATGAAAATGACGTGCGCTTGAATCAAGTGAAATCAATGTTGTGAAAAAGTGTGGGTGGTGTGTGTGTGGGGGGGGGGGGGGGGGGGGTACAGGGCACATTTTTGAGTCAAAACGGTCCAATTCCTGGACTCAAAAATGTGCCCCCCACGTGATCGCTTAGGCTGGGATATGTACCCATTTTTCGGTCACATTTCAGGTGTAATGCAATACTATACGAGAGTACTAAAAATGGCACATCGGCGTGTTCTCTTCGCGCCCTCAGTCGCGTAAAGTACTATCCGCCTCAACTAGGTGGCGGCGCTACTTCGCGCCATTTTGCGCGCCCCAGCCAGTGGCACACCCTGTTGGAGATTCCACTCCTCGCCCCACTCCACACCACTGCACTGCACTCCGCTGTCGTTTACGTCCTTCCGGAACCGTCATGGCCGACCCTTCGTCAGCCCCGCGGGGCAGCGAAGCCTTTCGCCAGGCCCAAGAGCAAATTCAGCCTTACATCTCCTTCCTAGACAGTTTGCCCCTTCAACCGGATCACAGAGACAAGCTTTTCAAAGAGGGCGTGAATGCCGTTGCTGGGCAGCTGCTACATGGGCTCGCCCCTCCTCCGTGTCTGCCTTCGGAGGTTGGTGAACCTTTGTACAGCGCGCCCCCATGCGCTACGGGTACGGATCGTGCCGGACCCGCCCCGCGGAGCCAGCAAAGCAAGCGCCCAGCACCCTCGCCAAGCCCCTGCAAGCAGGGGAGCGCTTCTGTGCAAGGGGCGGAAAAGCGTTTGAGATTCGACTGGAGGAAGGTTGGCGGCGCAACCTTTCTCACGAGGCAAGCCGCAGTGCATGAGTTGATCTGGATGATGGACGAATGGAAGGCCCAATATGTCAGCAAGGGCGCGTATGTGAGTGCTTCTCACGCGTACTTGTTGTGTCTGAAGGGGGGCATCTTGCACCTGAATCTCGGCATGTTCCACGACGAGTGTATCCACTAACAATGATTGGGTCTCGGCAGGTGTATAACTGCGCCTCCCACGTTAATTGCCCTGCGCATCTCCGCATCTGTCGTGATCCGGTGAGCAAGCGTTGGGAGATGCAGCGCGACCACCGCCTCCACGCGCAGCAGGAGGTTGACGTCGTTGTGGACGGGAAAGTTCGCATTCCTCAGCGAGTTAAAGCCCAGATGAAGGAGCACGTCGACGACGCGCCAATGCGACTTGTGGAGAAATTGGCGAAGGACGACAGGAAGATTGCGGACGCGAGGGCGTGGCGATTGGCTTTTAAAGGCTGGAAAAAAAGCCTCACTCGCGCAGAGAAGGGGCCCCGGGCCTACGAGTCTATCGCCGACCTCAGAGATTGGGCTCGTCGAAATGAGATGCCACCTCTGCACTCTGCTGACAGCGACGCGGCGTTGGAAGACGACAAGTTGGTCGTCCTACAGTTCTGCGACGAGGCCAAGGGAGTGGTCTTCACTACGATGGGACTGTTTCGGACCTTGCGGCTGGCTGAGACGGGAAATCTTCCACTCTGCCTCGTCACGGACGGCACGCACAAGATTCACTACGGCAAGTGGGTCCTCTTGACCCTTGGCACCCACTCAATCGAGTATGACATGGAGAAGTACAACCTCGTTCACAGCTTCCGCCCAATCTCCTTCTGCTTCGCGCAAGAGGAGGATGGGGCCGCGATGACCCTCCTGTTCAAGGCGACGATGGATACGCACAAGAAGCTGTATGGCAGTTCGCCCAACGTACGCGGGCTCTTGAGCGACAAAGGGGGGGGCATTCGCGTCGCCAAAAGAAACGTTTTCCCTACTGCGAGGGTGCGCCCTCCCACCCTTTTCGCGCTTTTCGGTGGAATCTCGTGACAATAGGTACGAATCTCCCCCGCTGAGGCGTACGCGCTGTACATCTCTTGCAGACCATCGGCTGTTGGATACATGTCCTTCACAAGTTCCAGTTCAAGAAGGGGACGACGAGCGTGAACGGTCGACGTGTCCAGGTATGCCGAGGAGAGCACGAGTGGAAGGTGTGCGAAGAGTGTGTGAAGGTGATTCACTCTTGCCGCTCCGAGGAACAGGCACAGGCTGTCGGGACCAAGTTGTTGCAAGTGATGGCTAGGTCAGCCCCGGGCCCAGTCGCCCGGTGGTTCGAGGACAATTATTTGGGCGCCAACCTCGACTGGTGGTCGAGAGCCTCCACCTTCGTGGGTGTTCCCGCCAGGAATAACAGCATGGAGGGGTGGCACAACGCTGCCAAGAACGCCTTTCCCAAGGGATTGCGCAACCCCACCGACTCCCTCATGGAGAAGCACTTCCCCAAGTGGCTGGAGGACGAGACGTACAAGCGCAGCAGCAAGCATATTAACCCTGCCTTCGGCATGGAGCTCTCGACGGACGTCCATTTCGCGGTTGATTATCTGCATGCACCGGGAAGCCACATGGAGGTCGACGGGGCGTTGTACCTCGTCGGCGACCCCTTCAAGATCGGCACTCGCAGCGTCACTAGACCAGCGGTGCTGAAGTACCGCAACAGCTTGGCCGGAAATGTGGGGAGCAGACCGCGATGGACGATTGAGGCGATTGAGCGAGACTTCCTCTTCCTGAATCGAGTGACCCTTCACAACGGCCGGCCCAAATGCGACTGCGAGCGCTTCTGGCTGTACGGCATCTGCTCCCACAAGCTTCTGTGGGGTGCCCTACGAGACCCTACGGAGAAGATGCGGCTCGAGAGGCTGGCAGGCGACATGAGCGACCGTCCAGGCAGGCATCGGCCTCGCGGTCCTACTGCGGCCCTTGTGAGGCAGCCCCAAGACGGCGGGAACGTGTCGCAACGCCGTCGCGGGAACGCCATGCCGCAGCGCGAGAATCTCCGGGCGGCAACGGGTACGGGGGCTCCATCTCCTTCCGCCTCCCCGGCCGCGGGCGGCAGCGGACGCAGGGCGAGGCGTAAACCAAGAACAAGTGCCCGCAGATCGTAATAGCCGTGGCTATAGTAAAAGGCGTAACTTTGTAATGGCACTCCGCACGCCCCCGTGCGACTCGGCATCTCTGCGAGTACAATGTGTTACACGCGGTATTGCCAAGTGAGCTATGGAAGCGAGTCTAAAGCTGCATGAATCCCCTGTCACGGACCATATGCGAACCCACATTACTTGCTCATGTGCTTCGAGGGATGCGCCGTTACAGTTGGCGTCGCGCTGCCCCGGCCGCCGCGCGTTGGCGCCGCGCTGCCCCGGCCGCCGCGCGTTGGCGCCGCGCTGCCCCGGCCGCCGCGCGTTGGCGCCGCGCTGCCCCGGCCGCCGCGCGTTGGCGCCGCGCTGCCCCGGCCGCCGCGCGTTGGCGCCGCGCTGCCCCGGCCGCCGCGCGTTGGCGCCGCGCTGCCCCGGCCGCCGCGCGTTGGCGCCGCGCTGCCCCGGCCGCCGCGCGTTGGCGCCGCGCTGCCCCGGCCGCCGCGCGTTGGCGCCGCGCTGCCCCGGCCGCCGCGCGTTGGCGCCGCGCTGCCCCGGCCGCCGCGCGTTGGCGCCGCGCTGCCCCGGCCGCGGCGCGTTGGCGCCGCGCTGCCCCGGCCGCGGCGCGTTGGCGCCGCGCTGCCCCGGCCGCCGCGCGTTGGCGCCGCGCTGCCCCGGCCGCCGCGCGTTGGCGCCCCGCTGCCCCGGCCGCGGCGCGTTGGCGCCCCGCTGCCCCGGCCGCGGCGCGTTGGCGCCCCGCTGCCCCGGCCGCGGCGCGTTGGCGCCCCGCTGCCCCGGCCGCGGCGCGTTGGCGCCCCGCTGCCCCGGCCGCGGCGCGTTGGCGCCCCGCTGCCCCGGCCGCGGCGCGTTGGCGCCGCGCTGCCCCGGCCGCGGCGCGTTGGCGCCCCGCTGCCCCGGCTGCGCTATCAAAGGAAATGCGGTTTGTAAAATCGACGGACAGCAGTCGATTCAACTATCATCTGCGGTCGAAAATGATTTGTTATGATAGTTGATAATGACAATGATTAATCAGGTATTGCCCACTGAGTTATTGCAGTGAAGCTAACGCTGCATGAACCCCCCTGTCACGGACCATACACGAACCCACGCTGCTTGCCGAGGTGGTCCGAGAGATGCGCCGTTAAAGTCGCTGAATCTCTTCCGACGACCAACCACAAGGCGCGTCTGTTGGTGTCGGGGTTTCTTGGGTGCTTTGACGCGATGAGAAGTACACGACCCGCTGTCAACAGATTGTCGAGATAGTCCATTCGCGGGAGGGGCCCTTGAGTCAAGTAGGTGCTCGGAATCTGCACGCAACAGATATCCGCCTTGGAGGCCGCCAGCAGGGGTAGGAGCAAATCCAGGTGAGTGAACCAAGGCGACGTGACAACGACAAAGGGCTCC
Organism: Tetraselmis striata; assembly: GCA_006384855.1. NCBI lineage: Eukaryota > Viridiplantae > Chlorophyta > Chlorodendrophyceae > Chlorodendrales > Chlorodendraceae > Tetraselmis > Tetraselmis striata. Next base: position 75,997 of record VCJN01000974.1, read on the forward strand.
TTGCACATGGCAGCGGCCTTGTCGTGCGTTTCCGGCGACAAGGCGTCCGCGACGAAGTGGGACACGCGAGACGGGTTGACGTCGCTCAAGAACACCCTCCTGGCCCTCCCGAAGAGAGCGTGGGCAGCGCCGGCGAACCCGCTGCATGGATCCCACACACAGACCTGTCGCTAGGTCTTTACGCAGGCCGTCAAGCAGTGATACTCCCACGGAGATGTGTAGATGCAAGGTGGATTGTTGCCCAACATCTTGCGATAAAGAGCGTGGCCGCGTTTCAGGGTGCGCTCCGACCACGCGCCAGGCATCCCCGCAGTCAACCGAGATGCGTACGTCGACAGCGTACCACCAATCTCCGGAAAAGTCCGGCGCAACAGCCTGTAAGACAAGGTTCCACCACGCACGGGAGTCGGGTATGGAAAAGCGTCTCTTCGTTACAAGAGCTAGGAGCGACAGTACACGGGTATGGGCGCGAGAGATGCGGGCGTTCACCTGCCCCCACTGCGGAGATGCGGGTAATCCCACCCCTCTCGGTTAATTATCTCCACCCTCCGAGTCTCTTGCTCGTTTGTCTTGCCTGCGGTGGCCTCATCCACCGCTGCTTTGACGTCCTCGAGGATGTACTCGTCATCCCCAACGTGGGCCTCCGGGTTCCAGTGCCGCATCTCTTTCGCCACCGCCATGGTTCTCGCTGTCTCGTACATGCGACGGCGGGCCTCGTCCTCGTCGTCGACTTCAGGCAGGAAGGCAGACATGCCGGGGACGTGATAGGACAGAATTTGCCACTCCGGACCCGGCATCATCGCGCCTGTGTTGGGGTGCAGGCTCTGGAAGATGCGGAAGCAAGGGTTGACGCCCGCGAGGTCCTTGCATCTCGGGCATCCTGTTGCGAACGCAGGGTTGACGCCTCCCTTGGGCGGGCTGGCGTGGACATCTTCTGCAGGCAAGAGGAAAGCAAGGCCAGGGCGCGAGTATGTCGCAGCGTCCTCGATTCCTTGGCACACCTCCGTGCGGTAGCGGGCGTCCGCGACGCCGAGGGGGACGAGAGATTTACTCTGCGCCAGGCGCCCAGTGCAGAGATTCCGGACCTTCCGCAGCTCGGCAAGGACCTCCGGCCGATTGTGCTCCAGCCACGGCACGACGCCAAGCGGTGACGCTGCTGCGACTTCCCACTGGGCGGAGATGCAGGAAGAGACAGACGCGAAGGTGAGATTCCACCCCGACTAGCGTCTAAAACATTATGGCACTGTGGGAGGCGAAGGCGGGGGGGGGGGGGGGGCTCACGATTCGAGGTGCAGCCCACTTCAAGGCGTCGACAATTGTCACATCTCGCCCCCTCCGGACGGCAGTGAGTGGCGCGCAACAATTGAGAAAGATGATGAGGAGCAGCCCCCCCGCCACGCCGTCGACATGGGCAGGACCCGACCCGCAGTCCGGGTCTGCCATAACCAGGGCCTTGTGACGGGCAATGTAACCAGGGGACGAGATTCGCAACTGACGGTGAGCTTCTTGGACATACTCGTTGCAAATCCCCCGCAGCTCGTTGTACACAAGCCGGTGGTCTTCGGAGGCCAGAAAGGCCCGCATGTTCACCGTGCTCTCGTCCCCGCCCCTCCCCTGTAGTCTGAGGTCATCGGGTCCTGCGGATAGTGAGGTGTTAGAGGTGGTTGGTAGACAAGGACGAAAGCACGAAACGGTGGGACAGGGGGCGGGTGTCACCACTCATGTCGAGATGCAGCTGCTTCCTGCCGCCTCCAATGAAGGTCCACGCCTTCTCCTCACCCATGGAACCGGCAAGTCGTGCCTCGACTAACCTGTCCCCCAGGTCGGCGACACGGTCGCAAAGGTCTTGGGAGCCAAAAAACGAGCGCACGCGTGTTTGGAGGAAGTCTTGGCAGCCCACGAGAGTGGCGACGGTGGGGTCGGTGATTGGCGGAGATTCCCCGACAAGGCGAGGCGCGACAAGTCGCTCAGCCAGGGGCGTAGGTGCAGGCGGCCCGGGATGGGGAGGGAGAGGAGCATACCGCTGGAAGCCGAGCCTGGGTGCACTTGGAGTCCTGCCTGTCCTGGGCCGACGGAAAACTGTCGGCGCAGGCGGCGGTGCGGGCTTGGCGTCCCGAGATGAGGGCTTCTTAGGCGGAGATGCGGGTCGGGGGGGCGGAGATGGGGCACCGCCACGGGAAGATGTGGCCCTGCGACTCCCGCCAGCGGCACCCGAACGCGCCTGACGGCTTGACGTGGCTTCGCGTTTCGGCTTAGGGGCCTGGAAGGGGTCGTCGTCCTCCAACTCTTTCGCCATCTTTAAGGGAGGACTCGGCCCGCGCTTCTGGGAATGCTTCCTACGCAACTTCATGGGCGACAAGGTGGTCTTGCCTCCCGTGCTCAACGCACCGTGCAAGCGCTTCGTCGCTCTGAAAGGCTCAGGCTCACTCGGCGGCTTGGCAGTCTCTGAGGGACCAAGCTTGCTCGGGGGAGGGCGCGTAGCTGCTCGAAGCTCCAAGAGACCTCGTGCAGCGCCGGTTTGAGAGCCATCTCCACCGGACCCCGGTGGCGGTGGTTGAGAAGCGGGTTTGGAGGACCCGCCGGCCTGACGCGGCGCCGCTACGATCTGGTAGTAGCGGTCGTCGACCAAGAGAGTGGGGTGTAGAGAGGCGGCTCGGCAGGGCTGGCAGGTGTTGGTGGACTTCGTGAAGCGTTGGTTCTTGATGTGTTGAATGCCGCGCCGCATCTCGTTGTCGTTGTGCCATTCGCGCACGTTGCGAATCGAGTAGCCACAGTGTCTCACAGTTTTGCTCTGGCACTCCACGAAGAGGACGGACTCCACAGCCTGTTGCCAAGATGCCTCCGGCCAGGCTCCCTGGCTGCCATTGGAGTCTTGGAGTGCGCGCTTTCGGTCGGCGTACGCGTGCTCGTTGACAGGGTCAGGGAGGGCACGCACCCACAGCTTCCGAACTCCACTTGCAGCAGTCTGTGAGAACACTTTGGTCGGCACCATGTCCAGAGCCCACGCAATCTTGTTCGCGGCTGTCTCGGAGAACCCAAAGTGCCTCACAGTTTGCGCCACGTTCCCCTCCGTGAAGCAGGCAGAATTTGTGGTCAACGGGAAGAACTCGATTGGGAATCTCGTGAGCTTGCCCTGGAGATGCGGGTGAAAGACCTCCGACCGGCCCGCGGCGCTGAAGGAGGTGTTCTCCGAGATGTGCGCACAGTCGAAGAAGGGGGCCCACACCTTGGCCATTGTGTCGACGTCGTCGTCGCCAATGAGCAGTTCGGGGAGTTCGGTGACACCGCTTTGGCTCGGAACATGCATCTTCACGAAGAACTTCCACAAGAAGAATGTGGCGAGGGCTCTAGCAGCAAGCACGCATCTCGCCCAACAGGTGTTGGCGTCTCTTTGTTGCGTGACGACCCCGTGGAAGAAGCCGTGGCGAGGAGGTGGGGGGTTCCACCCACTCAGGGAGGCAGGCGTAGCAATCTCCAGCCATACAGCTTGCCAACCGGGGTAGGGGTTGGTGGGGGTGGGCACCTTGACTGGGACGCAAGAGTCGTAGATGAAGACAGGGGCGACCAAGGCGCCATCTCGAGACTGCCAGACACCGCATGCGAAGTGCCCCGGGGTCGTCACGATGTCCAGCCAGACGACGAGATTGCCCTTTTCGGGGACACGGTATGTCTTCCGGCAAAAACTGGGGAAGATGGTCTTCAACGTCTTCGCAAGATCTTGGCCACTGTGACGCTTGTTATAGACAGAGAGGGGCACCCGGAGCTCCATACCTTCTGGGCAAGGGAAGAGGTCCACGATGGCGTGGAGGCAAGGCAAGAACAACCAGCTCGAGTTGGGCGACCTGTTGACCACGTTGCCGATGACTCTTGTCAAGAGCTTGTGATGCTCCTTGTAGTCGTCGGGATGCCCGTCCTGTGGTTCGGGCCAGGTGGCGAAGTACGCAGGGAAGTCCCGCTCGTAGCAGTTCCACTCGCCGAGGTTTGGGTCGACGGGTGGCACGCCTTGTTGAAGTGGTGTTGAGGAGACGGTCTATGTAGGGAAGAGGAGGAAGCGTGTGAGAATCTTTGCACTCACGCGCGAAGATGCGCACACAATTGAGGTTGTGCTGGGAGGGGGCGAGGGGTTACCATTTTGCTCCCACTTCCGGCGCTTGTGGCGGGGCTGGTTTGCCCAGGCGGACGGGCCCCGACTGTATTGGGCCCTCCTCCTCCTCCTCCTCCACCTCCTCCTCTTCCTCCTCCTCCTCCTCATCCTGTCCGTGCTCTTCCTCACGGATCGTGGCCAAGTGTTCACCTTGGCCGGCTTGAGACTGGTCGTCATCGGTTTGGGTGACTAGAGATCCCTGAGATGCGCGACGGCGAGGTGCGCTTAACGCAGCCCACGGCGCCCTTATGAGAGATGCGAGCGAAGATGCGAGTCCGCGTACCGTTGGAGTCGCTCCTGGGAGAGGGTCCAAAGGTGGCACACCTTGAGGCTGGAGGTCAGGCTGAGGCTCGCGGCGAGGCAAAGGCTGCGAATCTCCGGCCCCATGCCATAGCGGTCCGCTTCCATGTCGCCCACCGCTCGGCTGCAAGGGCCTGATGGGCTGAGTCGTGGGTATTGGCGCCTGGGACGCCCTCCTACCCGAACGCAAGTGCATCTGCGGAGAATCTTGCGCCATGGGGGTCACTACCAGTGTGTCGAGAGCCCTGCTCGTTGGGTCAAAGCCAAGTGCAGCCGCAGATGCCCCCGCCACAGGACTATGCACGCGGGCAGATGTGCGTTTTGCTCTGCCAGAACGGTCTGCCATGCTTCTGTGCACCGAGAAGCGTTAAGATGCCTCAAAGAATACAAGCGCGAGGGAGCTTGCGAGGGGTAGATGAGTGGGAAGCACAGTGGCGGCGTAGCATTTGAGGCCAGAAAAAACGGTTGGCGTGGAAGGGTAGCGACGCATCTCGTCAAAGGGCGGTGGACAGGCGTGTAGTACATAGTGCAGGTTCATTTCACTGAACAGTACCTCGTACAGTGTTGGCAAGAAAAGGAAGCCAGTTTCACAGTACATTCGTACAGTGTTAGGCTGGACTCAAAATTGCACCCCCCAAAAGGGGTACAATATTGAGTTAAGGGGGGTGCAATTTTGAGTCCAGAAATGTGCCCATTTTGACTCAATAATCGCCCTTTTTCCGGGGGGGGGGGGGGGGGGGCAGCATGACGGCCGTGGGCACCGCTCATCAAGGGGACCATGTGCCAAGTATGAATAATAGTCCGTGCACAAGTACACCCAATACAATACACTGTCACACCACCGGGTATCAGGTCGTGCGCTGGGTAATATCCACTTGGCGTAAAGTTACACACCCATTTGGTGACTACACGGCTCGCGTTGTCACACAATTAGTTGAATTTCAACCTATTGGTCTATTAATTTTAAGGTCGCGAATTGAATACACGGGAAAAGTGCGAAAACCCACATATTACCCTCCCCCCCCCGCCCCTTCCCAACCCCCACATTGCACCCCAAAGTATGAGATTCTCAGAGGAGTGCGCGCATATGAACGGCCTGGTTGAATTTATCATTGGCGACGGCAGCAGATAATGATAATGCAGAGCATGCTGCGGCAGATTTCATTCTATCTGCATGCCTTCAAACTTTGCGCAAACATAACGTGCGACCTTACATAACAGCCGCACACACACGCGCGCGCGCCGGGGGGCGGGGGGGGGGGGGGTGGCACGCACCCACGGGCATAGTCAGAGGCGGAGCAAGGGTGAAAACAGAAACGAATCATGCACACTGGTGCTTTAGTGCATCACACTTAGTGCAAAGCTGGTTGCACGGAAGCAGCGGCGGGCTTTATGTTCATCCTAAGAGGGCGTGGAGGCTGAACGACGGCCTTAGAAACAGTGTAGCTCGCGCGAGCAGAGAAAGGGGGGTGATTTTGCGCCCGTGGCAACACTGCCTAAAGCCCTAAACGACCTCAGACGACTACCGCGGTGCTATTGGAGGGATTGTAGTAGCCCGGCTCGAGTAAATGCTTGTGGTATGTATGAACCATGTAAACCATATTTACCTAGCGGCGCGCGGTACATGGTTTCGGAGCATTTTGTTTGTCAGCGCCAGAATCTTGACTAGACGACGAGCACATCATAGGGACGTATTACCAGTAGTCGCTAGAAAGTATCTAGCATATCATCAGGGCACATCGCAGCAGTAGAAGTAGTACCCGCCGTCGTATCGTCACGCACGCGGCGTGATATATGATGCCTCATCCATGAATGACTCCATATAACCGCGGGAACCAATTGCCGCTACTCGTATACCCGCTATACCCACATACCCGCTACCCGTATACTAGGAACCATCAAGAGTCTATCACGTTATTATGACAATCCTTGAATGTTGTGGGGTATGGGGCCCGGCACTGGGATTACATATGGTGACAGTGTGTGCGGCGCCGCAACGGCAGGGAGATGGCGATGCTGCTTGAATATTATTCCTATAATGATAATAATATGTGGAATCATGAATATGCCTCATGGATAAAATTGTTCTCTTTTTATATACAAATATATACAATGGGGTGGCTAATATACCGCAGTATGTGTTGAAGCTTGTATGTGTGGTGTTATTTGACCACGGCATGTTGCGCAGGACGGTGGCCGCGACAGTTGCGGGGCGGCGGTTTGACTGCTTCTCTATGACAAAGAACATAAATATAAAATAAGCACTCGCTCACATCATTATTGATGAAAAATGACTCGCTCGTCACATACCGCTATATTGTATGCCAATATATTCGTGTGTGTGGCCATCACAACTTGCTTGACGATGATTGTTGTCGATGATTGTTGTTTATAGCCTTTAAGGTGCAGCATGTGTTGTTTGATTGTTTTTCCCGCAGCTAGAAAAGGGTAAGGGCAGCATAAGAGCAGCACGGGTGCAGAACACCAGAATGGTGCATAGCCCAGTATTGGGCCAGAGCGCGCTGCGGGCGCTATTAAGATGTTGTTTTGCTGCGCGCTGCGCTCCCCTGAGGCAGTTAACCTCCGTTCTGCGGGGCTGTGACGAAGCATGGAGAGGAAAAAGGGGGGCTCAAATATGGGCGGGGGGCACCAACAAATCCAGTTGTGATGACATCATTGATCGACATGTATGGTTGTGTGTGTGCAGAGGACTATGCTTTTTTCAACTGCAATATATTACAATCAAGTGGTACACTCAAAGGCCCCTCCCTTCCCCAGGTCTGCCGGTGCTAGCCTGCCCGCCTGCCTGCATTATGCTCCTCAACCCTCAAAATTGTGCGTGTGTGTATGGTAACATGGTTGGCGCAGGTGGTGGCTGCAGCAGCGAGCCCGGTGCAGATGAGGAGCCGACGCTGGCTGCGTCCCAGGGGACGCGCCCGAGGAGGGGCTCGAGCAGCTGTGCGCGGACCCAAAGCTGCTGTTGCAGACAGACATCAGACATGCGTCGAGGTACACCCCCCCCCGTCTGCGTTTCCAAGTCAACCGCAACTTACTGCTTTATCATTTCCATGTTTTGACAGCAGTAGAAGTGCCGTGCCACGATTCCGCCGGAGACGCGATGCATTACAAATTTACTTGCCCATGTATGTAGTGATGCCAGAAGCATGCAGCTGGCTGTTGTATATCGCGCATGCTGCTGTATATCCATGCGCAGAGCAGCAATAAGAGTTTCCTGTTACTATCGTCAATATATCATGTAACATGAAGCAGATGCATATCACGAAACGTCATATATTTTATAGATATGATATTCACGACTGCTGTGCTTGGTAAATAATATAAATGCCCTATTCGCACTCCATATATATTTACGTAAATGCGTATTAAGATCTGCTTTAGGGTGCTGCCGACGCGGGGCGGCGGCGGTGGCATGCTGCAGTGCGAGGCGGAAGTAAGGGGCGCCATCCAAGGCCATGCGCGCAAGAATAACATCATCCCGCCAGCACACGCCGCCGCCGGCGGTGTGATCAAAATACTGCCGAATACTACGGTCTTGCGGCGCCCCACCGCTATGAGCCCCACTATACCCCCCTGTGGCTCCAAGCGCAATCGAAAGTGAATATAACGAGTACTTGGGGAGTACGACGGACTTCAACACTCAATGGAAATATAGCCTGGCTCAAAGTGCTTCGGCGAGGAGTACGATTCAGAAACAACGGCATCCGGTCTCTGCTGCAGGTGAAAAGCTACGGCATGGTCGTGTGGACACGGGAATGGGGCGATGCCGAGCCGCTCTGGCAGGAATAAAAATGCAGGAACTGCCAGATCTGACATGCCCCGGCGGCTGGGGAAAGTGCGATATTGGAGCGGCACTTTGTGGTGGGCGTTCTGAATGAGAGCAACGAACCAGCATCATTGTTTTAAAGGAAGTGGGACAACAGTACCCGCCTGGTGGAAACTAAGAGACCAAAGCGCCAGGACGCGCCGGGGCTTTGCTCACTGTCAACTGAGGTGGGGCGTCTAGATGGAATGAATAAAAAAGGAGGAATTGCGGAGGCTGCCGGCGGCATTATTCGCCCTCATCCGCACCAGCTGCTCGAGTCTCGGCTTGCAAGAGGAGCGTGCGTTGGTAGTTCGGACCGTGTGGCGCTACCGGCCTCACGTAGTCGGCAGGCTTCGCAGACGTCGTGCTTGGAGCATGTCGCAAAAAACGGTAAAGGTGGCTGGCAGTGGTGTCCAATCAGCGCATGGTCTTGAGCGGCGTGTTCTCCTTGTCGGCACTGCCGTGCGGCTGCAAAGGGCAGGGGCTCGGCGGAGCGCCGGCTGCAGCCCCCAGCAGGCTGCGCATGAGGTCGGAGCGGACCGGCGTCGCGCGCTTGGCAGGCTTGCTACCCCCGCTGCGCAGGCGCGCGTCCACGCTGTTCTGGCAGCTGGCCAGCGGGCGGCGGCGGGCGGCACTCGCTGGCTGGTAGCCGGGGTGCGGCGAGGGCAGGACCAGGCCCATGGGACTCACGCTCTCGCGGGCGCCTGAGGGGGACGAAGAATGTTTGGGTCGCACAACACAAAACATATGTTAGAGGAATAAAAGCAGACGATCTCGATGTGACCGTCGACCATGAAAGCGCCGACATCTCAAGCACCGACTGTGTTAAGCGTCAATGTCTACATCGTAGACAGTGTGCAAACAAATTGCGACAGATTTTATCTATGGGGTGCGTACACCACGGGATTACTATTTGACGTGTCGTCACGGGTGGACGCAAAGACAAATACGGCAACGCCGAGAGTCGAACATAGTGGGAGCATTCAGACCGGGTGACGCACCTTGGCCAGCATACAGCGGATTGCCGTACATGGGATTGGTGCTGGCGAACGGCTTGGCATTGCTTGCGGCGACCCTCGCAGACGCGCGCGCGGAGGCCGCCGCCTCGCCGTCGACATCCTCCGGGTCGAAGGCGAAAATGAGCGGCGTCCGCAGGCTGTCTACCGAGCGTGGCACGCTGCTGACGATGGGTGTGGCCATGGGCGTTAGCGTGGCAATGGGGCGGTGCTCCACCTCGCCAGCCTCGGACGGCGGAGCGGAGGAGTCGCTACTGAAGCTGCGGGAGACGTCGAAGGCTAGCGACCTGCGTGCAGACGAGACAACACGACTCGTCAGAACTGGGACAACGAGAAGCGCTATCTGCCACAACGTACAGGTCGGCAAATCCTTTCGAAAGGTGAGTAGGCGTACCTTGGGATGCGCAAGTTTGCCCATTGCGTATGAGGAATGTGTGCCTGGCTGGGCGGAGCCCACGCGGCGACTGGAGCTGCGGTGATGACCTGCTCTCGTGGCAGCGACTCGACGGGGAGAGCGGTGGGTTCCGACTCCCGGAGCTGACCGAGAGCGCACCCGTCGGCAGCGCCGACCACCTCATCTGCGGGAAACAAACGGTAACAGGAGCGCGATGACACATGCTGTGAGACGGCTACTCTCCATGAAAGTAGAAGCAGGATGAGATGTAGGAGACACCCCCGTCACACATCTAGAAAAATAGAGTGACGGTCGCTGAGATCAGGGTGGGGATGACCCTCGCCGCTTACCTAGTCGATCGTCGCACGCGCCGTACAGCGCCTCCATCGCCTGCTTGATCTCCAGCTCAAATGCGTTGGAGTACCAGCCAAGGAACCAGTCCTTCGCCACCTTCCGGGCCGTGACGCTGCGGCGCACCGCCGCGCGCGCCTCGAGTGCCTGCGAAATCGCGAGGATATGAGAATGGTTTAGCGATGAACCGGCGGCAGCAGCGGCAATTGCCTGAGACGTCTTTGCGGGGGGCTGACCAGCTGTGTGGCGCGGCGCCAGTGCCCGAGCGCGAGAGACAGCGAAAGCCGGCGTCGGGGGGCAGCGAGCTGGCCCGCCAAGCTCCGGCTCTGGCGAAGCAGCGCGCACAGCGCGGCCCATCCAAGGAGGCAATCGGCTCGGATCCGACGCTCCACCTGAGGTAACAAAAATGAAAGAGGAAGCACACGGATGATAATCAAGAGCGCATCATTAAATTGAGGCCGCATCCGTCAACCAATTATGGTATACGAACAAAGGTATACGCACGTCGCAGCAGGTCGCGACCACTTCTTACATGGCCGTAATCATGCTCATTAACCAGTTCGGGCTTGTCACAATATCGTCGTCGCCAGCATCATTGAATAGTCGGGGGCGTTACACAATATTCACAAATAGTGGCGGAGGGGGGGGGGGGGGGGGGGGGGGGGGGGGGGACCTTGGCGACGCAGAGGCTGGCGGAGCGCGCACGCGCCACGGCACAAGACCGCGCTCGGTACTGCCAGCCGGCCAGCACAGCGACAACAAGGAGCGTGTCGCGCTTGTCGAGGTGACGACGGAGCAGTGAGCGGTGCGTGCGCCTCTCGGCCGCCACGTCGCACCAGGCGGCGAGCACGCACAATGCGCCGCGGCTTGCAACCCGCTCGGCCAGAGCAGCCACCGCCGAGCGGCGATTCACGATCGCACGCCAGGTGATCACAACGGCCAGCGACATGCGCTTCGCCACACGAGAGCGGGCAGCGTTCGTCCGGCGAAGCAGCAGCGACTGGCGATGGATGACGGCGGCGTACCAGGACGCCAACGAGCGCCGCTGCGGGAGGAATAAAACATATCACATTCGTGTCAAACGATAGTAGCGCAGATTATCGTTGCGAAGGAATAAGGGGCGATCGACGAGCTCGGCCCGGAGCAACGAGCACAGGAGGGCGGGCCGCACCCTACCTGCAGCGCAGCGTCCGCGGTGCGCGCGGCCTGACCCACTGCGGCGCGCAGCGCATGCACTCCGTGCGTGTGGTTGCGCCAGGCGGCGAAAGCGCGCACGCAGGCGGACTGCGCCCATCGCCACCGGAGGCGCTCCACAAGCTGCGACAATTACAACGCAGCACGTAGGTTATTAGCAGCGCCGCCTGGCACGCCAGGGAGCTGATGAGGATTTAGGTACTGCGGATGTGAGAACATATGATGCCAACACAACAACACGTCGATGCAGCGAAGCTACCTCGACAGCCAGGGCGTGGTGCTCCACGGTTTGACGCCACGCCAGAAATGCCGCACCCGCCTGGGACCAGCGAGATTTCAGCGACACACCAGGTCAGGCCGAAGGAGCAGTCGACCCAAAGAGAAGCCAGCGAGAGAGTGGGCACCGAGCAGCACGCGGACCCCAGCCCCACCTTGGCGCCAGCCCAGCGCTGCTGCAGGCGCGCGAGCCGGGCGCCGGCGAGCGCGTGCTCCGCGGCCCACGCCTGCCACGCGAGCAGCGCCTGCGAGCGGAGTGCGACGGATGACGGGGTGGGCCGCTGTTAGATCATCCCAGGGCGAGTTCGAACGTGGACCCTATTATTATCCATTCGCTTACAAAACAATTAATGCATAGATATAAATCGTTTAAATAATGTATTGCTTTGACTGTGTGTATTTATGTTTAAGAGTAGAACAATCACAAAACAGCAAGAGTAATAATGATAACATCAACAGGGGGGGGGGGGGGGGGGGTTAAATAGAGGGAGAGGAACAGGAGAGCAGTCGAATGAAGGGCAGTTGCAAACCCCCGCTAATTGACATGTAGTGCATCTAGACGCATACATGCACCCAGGTAAAGGATGTCGTTTTGAATGATGTCGTGTTTTGCGTTCTGTTGGCAGGGGTGTGGGTTGATCTGGGGGGCTGGGCTCCCCACCTGGCGGCCCGCGCTTCGGGAGCGCCGGATGAGCAGCGCCATGAGGCGTCGCCGCTGGGTAGACAGCGCGGCCCAGTGCCTGAACAGGCGCCTGGCCTCGCGGCGCTGCACCGCCTCGCCAGAGGCTACGGCCGAGGCTCGGGCCGCGTGTGCTCCCGCCACCGCCACCCGCAAGCTGGCCAGGGCGCGGCCGACCAGGCGAAGAGCGGCGCGGCTGGCGACGGCGCGCGCGAGGCTCACCTGCGTGGCGCTGAGATGCGCCCAGGCGCGGAGGACGCGCAGTTGCAGGCCGCGGGCGAGACGCCGCCTGCGCCGGAGACAAGCAGCGGGCCAGTCAACGCCCGACATTGCACCAACTTTGAGGGTATGTCGACACCGACCTCCAGGTGGCGCCCCATTCCAGAATATTCCTGGGCCCAGGAAATGAACCGATTTGCAGCAATGGATATGTACAACGCGGCCCAAACCATTGTTGTCACAATGCATAAATTGTTTTTAACATTATGTCTCCCATCTCATCAGCCATCATGCCTCGCTCTGAACACGAGAATCAGGCAGGGCACGCACCCCGCCAGCGCCTCAAGCTCCGTGACGCCGCGCGCCATCATCGCGTTGACGCGGAATGCCGCCACAACGCGCCGCGCCGTTGCCGCCCGGCGAGCTGCCGCCATCGCGCACGCCGCGTCCCGGGCCTGCAGGTGGAGGTTGACTGTCTGCAGCCATGCCAGCCAGGCGGAGAGCTGTGCAAGTAGAGGGGGCCAGGTCGTCAGAGTCACCCAGGTGAGTGGTGCGCGCCCGCCCCATCATGCCTTCACAGTCGGCTAAACTGGATCACATGACGTGAACATAGCCGCTAAAATGGTTTTGGTGCCTGATATCAGTTTCGAACCTCGAACTCCGAACCCGCAGTTTCGTGGAAAGCTGTATGAATCGGGGCCCGAAGCATGACGCCGGTATTTTGTCACCTGGTTCAAATACACACACACATACCTATACTTCCATCACCCCCTGGCATTTGGCCTAGCTTTACCCCCCTATTTCGAAATCTTTCGTCCTCAAATGCATCCATGTCATTTCCGCGTTCATTATGTTAGTTTTCTATCACATGTCGGCTGATGATCGGTATACCGTGGTCCAAAAGACAAGGAAAACACTGATGAAAACGTGAAAACGCACGAAGACGGAAATTATGGAATAAGTCCAAACCCAGTCCGCTGCATGTCTCGTGAGTATGTTCCCTAATCGAGCCAGCCAGGGCGGCGCGGTGCGGACCAGGGCGCGGCGACCGCAGAGAGCATCCGCGAGCGCGGAGGCGCGGCGCTCCTCGGCCGCCTCTGCCGCCGCGTCCGACCAGGCCGCCAGGGTGCGCCAGAGCCGGCTGAAGTGGAGCTGCGCCGCGCAGATGGCGGCGAAGGCGCGGCGGGCGGCGCGGGCCGAGGCGACGTCGGCCCAGCCGCGCACGGCGGCGCGGAGGCGGACGAGCTCCGCCCGCACCTGCGGCAGATGGGCAATCGTCCGTGCACGGAAGGAGACCGCGTGTTAGAGGGCGAGCCTCCGCATCAAGGACGGGTACGTGACACAAAAGTGCCGGAATGATACGGTACAGACACAAGCTACCTAAGACACAACTACCAGGTACTGTACGGCCTGCGGATAGTAAATAACGTTTTTGATACCCCCGGAAAGAGGGGGCAACTATTGAAACGGAAAAATCAGAATATAACACGGATAAATGACGGATATGCCGATGTTAAGGTACAAAACAATTCTTTTTTAGCTCCGAAGACCACCGTATTTCACTGTTTACATGGTAATATAATCTAAGATATTAATTAATGATTAAGGACAGTGCGAACGAGAGCCGGCGCCCAATCCGCCATCGCTCGGATCCAAAGAAAACCATAGCGAATGTTCTTATAATCGATCGCAAGCAAGCCCGACTTGAGGCTCATAATAAGGGGCCGTAAGGATTGACGTGGGACCTGCAGGCAATATCAGGCGAGATACATTAATATGTGAACGAACAAAACATCGCAACATGGCGGGCGGCATCGGCCCTGCCACGAACGCAATGTTCTTCAGCGCTCCGAAACCAGTACTTGTTTTCCCGGGGTGCAAGTGGAATATGGGCAGGTGCGACCAGGGCGATAACAAGGCGCGCACGCTAGCCTGGGCGAGGCGCCGCCGCCGGTCCGCTTTGGCTGCCATGTGCCCCCGCCAAGCCGTCCAGCCCACGGTGCGCAAGTCGGCCATCTGCATGGCAGCGACATGCCAGGCCTGTCCCCAACCAAGGGAGAAAACGCGACAGGGTGCAATGAGGGGTTCAATGCGAGGAAGTCGGACAGCGCGGACAGGGGCGTCGGCGGCGGGGAGCGACCTCACCTGAAGGGCGCCGCGCAATGTGGCGGCACTCCGCTTTGCCGCCGCTGCCGCAACCAGCTGCGACAGGCGCCGCCGCTCCCTGTGGCAAAGCGGGCGACGTGGTCAACGGCGGGCGACTGTGAACCGCGCTGTGTCACGGCAGTGGTCGCCAGATGACAATCGTGCCGCCAAGGGGGGGAGGGCACCGATGGGCGTCCCGCCACGCCTCCAGGGCGCGCGTTGCTGGGCGGCTACTCAAGTAAGCCTGCAGAGTGTGCGCCGAGGCGCTGGCGGCGGCGGCCCAGCGCAGCAGGGCTTGGCGCTTGAGGC
>VCJN01000975.1:0-17673 GCA_006384855.1 Tetraselmis striata
GGGGCGGGGGGGGGGGGGGGTGGGAGGGGGGGATGCGAGCTCAGCGGGGGCTTAGTTGCGGGGGCGCGCCCGTCCACACGAACCCAAGGTTTTTACTCTCGTAATGGTATCGTGATGTATTCGTCTAAAATGGAACCAACAAGGACATGGCGTGTTTTTTCAAGAAATTGTTCTTCTCGTCAGGTCGGTACCCGAAAACGAACCCCTATTATCATTAGCTTCAGATTGGGCTTGCATGCAACCAACATAAAGAACGCCAGTCCCGCTATAGTTTCGTTTCAGTTGGTCTCTGGCAGGTGGGGCAGGTTACTATTCGCATTGTTCTTATTACCGCGCCGGCAGCCATATTATATAGCAACAAGGAAACGGTAGTGGGGGGAGGGGCGATGCGAGCTCAGCTGGGGGGGGGGGGGGGGGGGGGGGGGGTCTTCGTTGTGGGGGCGCGCCATCGATAGGCCAGCTTGGGGCGGACGGGGTGCGGCCGGCGCAATGGGGAGTCCCAAGTTGGGAGTGCAGCTAGCCTCTCCGGCAGGACCACTTGTGCGTGACTAAGACTGGATCATCAATGTATACGGGCGCCGACGCACCTATACCAAGAACCCATATTACTATTTGCACAAATTAGGCTTGCATGCAACCAGTAATAAGAACGTCAGTCCCGCTATTGTTTCGTCTACATTTGACCTCTGGGAGATAGGGCAGGTTTCTATTCGCTTCAGTGATCTTATTGCCGCGTCAGCACCGTCGACGATGATAATACACTTCCTTCATGATATCATGATATGTAATGTTCAATATGTATATGAAAGTCGGTATAAATACTTTATCATTCGACAATATCGTGAATATCCACGATATTTTGATTTGACATTGTCAGTTGGCTAGGATATGCGTATATGCTGTGGCCCTAGTGATGAAGCCGTCTGTGGGTGTCTGCCGGCCGGTCTGACCGGGCATGGGGTGGCCGTCCGCGCCACCGGAACATATGAAATAGTGGTGACTATGAATTCACGGCACTGAGGGGTTCTTCATTCAGAGGGTGTTGTGGGCATTGTTCGGCCATCGTACCCTTCAGCGGCGTGCTGGCCGGCTCAGGTTGCACGGCGGGCGCGTGCGGGTTGCGCGGCGGGTCCGCCTCCAGCCGCTTGTAGAAGGCCGCCAGCGAGTCGAGGCCCTCGTCGAAACTGGGGCGCACCGCCACGACGCCCCGCAGCCTGCGCACGCGAGGCGCGGCGCCGTGTTAGCCCCCCCCCCCCCGATGGGCGCCTCGCCGTTCGACTGCCGAGCTGACGCGTCTCGGCATGTTCCACGTCATAGAAGTCCTATACCCGATCAACTTTCGACGATCGCGACCCTCTGGGGGTCGCCGAGCCTGACCAAGAGCTACCCTGCGCTGGCGATCCTTTAATATCGGCACGAAGTTAATAAACTCGCCGAGAAAACGACATGCCGGCGTGCTGTGCACTTCTTCGCTTCAACTACGCCGTCGCTAAAGTTTATACCCCTAAGTTGCTTGAATAATATTGTCGCCGTGTTTTCATTGTCGTATTACATCGCCGTGTTTAGCCGGAGGCGCAACAAATAAACTCGTAAATTCTTTTCGAGTGAATAATCATCGACGTGCTCGCCTGTAATTATTTAGTCGATATGTGGTATTTGCACGGCGGCGCCACCCAGCGCCATTTACCGCATGACCAACAGCGAGCTGAGACCTTTCAGACAACTCCCCCAAAGCAGAACTTTTCGCCCGTGAGCTCGCACCATCGGGACAGCATCTTCTGGTTGCGCGGCTGTCGAAAGCGCTCGTCCAGAAGCAGCACCGCGCCGTAGTCGTAGCGGTGCCGGATGCACCGCCCGATGGCCTGGTTGAGGCACCTGCGACATACCCGCCCCGCCGAGGGGCCGACAAAGGAGCAGAATCAGCAAAAAAACCCACGCCGGCAGCCCTGGCTGTGCACTAGCACCCTCCGAGGCACGACTGGCCGTCACATCCACGTTACAATAATTACTTAAGCAAAGGTATCGTTTATTCTTGGCACCCGCATATATTCGTAAGAAGAATGCGATATGATAACAGCCCGAATACCTTGACATGACATTATCGACTTTTTACACGCCTATACATCGGGAGGCATCGGAAAAATGAAGCAGCCGACCATCCTCGCCAGTGTATATGCTAAAACCATTATCGGATCCGATTTCATCTAGCCGGAGAAACGCCGGCGCGGGCGACTGTCCTCGTAGATGTGCGTCCGGGCTGCGACCCGCCCACTTGCGCAGGTCGCGCTGACGATGGGCAGGACGCCACCCACCTGAAGGCCTGCTGACTGTACCACAGCTCCCCGCTGAGCCGTCCCTTGGCGCCGGCGCAACTGTCGTTGTACGCCTTCTTCAGCCCAACCTGAATGGCAATCAGCGCAGAAACATCAACCCCCACCTTCATCCTCTTGCCCCGGGCAAAAACGGGAATTCGGGCAACGATTCAACTCCGACGGTGATATTACTACTATGCGCCCGAATCAAAGTCGGCAGTATAGGTCCTGCAGTTGTTGCAGGCATGGATACAAACCTTAGTGTCCTTGATGTTGGGGAAGGGGATGCCGACAACCACCACGGCGCGCGCCTGGGCGTCCGCAAAGTCAATGCCCTCCGACGCCTGCGGGAGGAGGCGCGACCATGGCAGCCGTTCAGGGGTGGCGGAAGGGGCACGTGTCGTTGCGACAAGTAGTAGGGCGCGACTACGGCTCTCGCCGCCGTGACGGTTCGAATCCCCGCATACGGGCGCTAGAACTTCGTGCCAACTCTCGTTGTCGCGCGTTGGCGCGAATGCCGCGTATGTCGCCCGCCGCCGTCGTCGGCGTCGTCGGCGTCGTCGTCAGGGGAGTCAGCGGAACTTCCGCAAATTCCGCCTCTTGGGCGCGAGCGTAGGCGCAGTTCCAGACAGTAACTCTTCGACCGCAGAGGGCGCGCACCTTCCCGCGGCAGACCGCGAAGAGTAGCGCGCCGCGGCCCTCCGTCGCGCGGCGCGAGAACTGCTTGATTGCCGCCTCGAACTCGCGCCCGCGGCTGCGCGGCTCCGTGACCACCGCCTTGATCGTCTTCAGTTGCGCCAGGAGCTTGGTGCCCTGCGGGCGGCGCACGGCACGGAGTTCGGCGCCGTCCCCTCGTCCGACCGTCCTAGGCGGGCAGGCCGGCAAAGCGGGGGCGCGTCGGAGCAACCGTAGAGTGGCACCATCAGGGAGATCGAAGCGGCAGCGCACCTTCCATCGCGTGAGGAGCCGGTCCATCAGGCTGTAGGACGGGAAGAACACCAGCATCCCCTGCGGCACCACCTCCGCGGTGCGCAGGATGACCTACCGGCGCGGCGTAGCAGGGACAACCAATCAACAAGGCGCACCTTACCATGCCCGCGGTGACCTCCGCCGTCACCTCAGGAGGGCCGAGCGTGCCACCTTCTACTAAAGCGATGTTAATCCCCAATCGTCTACCTAGGCTAGATCATGGTCATGGTGGGTGGGTAGGGGGGGGGGGGGGCAGAGGAGACGATGCGGTCGCTTTCTCGTTCTTGCATTCATTCATTCATTTTTAAAAACCCTAAAAACCTGAATGACATGGGCAGATGGGATGGGCGAGGTGCACCTGGCCCACCGCATCTTGGAACGCGAAGGTGTCAGCGTGGCGAAAGGTGGCGGTGAGCAGCTTGCCGTCGGGGCCGGCCGGCAGAACGCCCGCCCACACCTGGCCATCCGGAACAAGCGAGCCTTCACGTGACACCCACAAGCTATTAATGCCCGGCACTTGCAGTCCCCGTCCGGCTGTCTTGAAGCGCATGCGTCGCTGGCCACATGACATGGCGCAGTGCTACACGGTCACCAAGTTGAAGGTGACGCCCTTGAGCAGCCTTCAGCTCCCTGCCATCTCTCTCTCTCTCTCTCTCTCTCTCTCTCTCTCTCTCTCTATATATATATATATATGTAGTATATATATATATATACGTGTGTGTGTGTGTGTGTGTAAAATATACATACACAAATTTGTATATTTATACACCGGTACAAACAACGGCGGGAGAAAGGGCCACTTTTCACCATCTACTGCCGGCGGGCCCGCACCTGCTTCCGCGTGTCCACCACGTGCGGCGCCTCCAGCACCACAGGAAACTCCGCGCCCAGCTCGCTCGCAAAGGAGTTCATGGGCGACAGCGTGCCGCTGGTCAGCAGCAGGCTGTGCGTGGGCGCGGCGACCTCCGCGAACGCGACGGCGGGGCTGAGCGCCCACAGGCACAGCTGCACCTCCCAGCCCTCCAGGGCGCCCACATCGGGCCGCTCCTGCAGGGGGCCACAGCCCACCAAATCAGCCCACATGCCAAGCCAAGCGGCGCCCTGGCTGCTACACAGCCAACCGCACCAAGCACCTGCTCGGCTGCCGGCCAGCTCCACAACGTGGTCCACTGTTGCCGGCTGAAATGCTATAAGGATTGGACACCGTTTCGTTGCTTCCATGATTCTATCTATAGTTCGTCGCATCAGGTGTCGCGGTCCCTGCGCTCTGTCGACCGTACCGACCTACGCCGGGCCCGCCGATCGGCACGTCCCTTGGGAGGGGGAGATGAGGGGGGGGGGGGGGGGGGGGAGTAGGGCCGCCGCCGCCTGCGCACCTGTTTGAGAGTCTCCCAGTAGATGCCGCTGGAGCCGACCCCGCCGGGGCCGTCCTGGCCGCTGGGCACCCACTTTTGGATGGCCATGCGGTAGCCCCGCACCAGCGACTCCGGCGCCTGGGGGGCCGCATCCCAAAGCGGCGGCATGGGCAAGGGCGTCAGGCCATGGAGAGGATGGGCGCGGCGGGTTTGGGGGCACGGCGGGAAGATGCGACTAGGCGGAGCCACATCTCACTGTCCTCATCATCATCTCATCAAAAGCAACAACAGCAGCTTCGGAGGTGTCCCAGGTGAGAGGGCGGGGGACCCGGGGCAAGGCAGGTGGGGGGGGGGGGGGGGGGGGGAGGGGGGCAACCTTGTACATGAGGTGTAACACGTGCAGCAGGCGCGACAGCACGCCGCACGCCATGCCGCCCGCTTTGGCCTCCGCCGCCGCCTGCGTGCTGCCGAAGCCCCCCTCCCCGCCCCCCTCGCCGCCCTCCTCCCCCTCCGCCTCGCGCCGGTCCTGCCCCTCCTCCTTGCGGATCTCGGCCAGCGTCGCCCACAGCCGGTCCACGTCCTCCAGACCCAGCCCCGCCAGCGCCATCTGCTTGGCCACCTGCGACACGCCGCATCCGAGTGAGACCCTACGACACCCCCTGTCACGCCCTAACCACCAAGCACAACCCACGGCGTCCTCGTCCGAGCAAGCCCACGGGGCGCTCCGCCAATGGGCGAGACCATGGGTTGCGGCCAAGATGCAAACTGGGAGGGCCAGGAGGGGGAAGGTGCTTGGGCATCGAGGCTGGATCTTTGCTGGGCAGAAGCAGACACTTGCGCCTTTCATTGACTGTGCGCTCCGAAACCATAACGCAAACCACAATATAGCGGTAGGAAGGTTTCTGGCTCCCAAAAACACATCACAAAATCTCAACGGTCATCAGGCGGTAGCGTCACTGGGCGATACCGATACACTGTTCCACCAAAGTAATCACCCTAATGTTGGCAGGCCTTCTATTCACTCATCGGCATATTACAAATTCGCAGTCTTCAGCATCAGCCGGCAGTCGCCGGATAGGAAGGCACCAAGCACCGCCTACATGCCCGCGGCACACACAAACACAAAGCCAAACGCGCCGGCAAACGGAAAGCGCCGGGATAAGGCGGACACACCCCCTGGACGACAACACCTCTGCCCCGCCACCCGGAGGACCGGGGGGGGGGGGGGGGGGTGGGGGGTGGCGAGGACGACACCACTCTCTCCGGTTTATGGACCTGGCCTTCAGAGGGCTGCACGCTACGCACTGTTCCCATAGTGGACCCCATGCGAGTTCTGCCCCAGGGCCGTGAGACACCCGGCCCAATTAGCACCAAAGACTAAGCAGGAACAACGTTGTAGGACATTTCCAATTTCAAATAAGGGAGCAGGGGCAGCCAATGGCGGGCCCGAAGAGCACCTCGGCGCAGGAGGGCAACGCGGCGGCATGTTCGCAATGTCAAACCTGGGTTGCGACCTGCCGCAAGGCGAGGGACGCGGGCCAGCAGGGGGGGGGGGGGGTCCCCACCTCCTGCGCCGGCCAGACCCCCTCAAAGCGCTCAAAGCCCTGCTGCTGCAAGCCGCGCCCGTGGCGGGTGTAGCCCGCCAGCCAGTCCACCACGCGCTCCAGCGCCGCCTCCATCGGCGTGTACAGGTCGTGGCGCGCCTCGGGGGCGGCGTTGGCGCGCGAGAAGGCCTCCAGCGCCATCAGCAGCGAGCTCATCTTTAGCTCGCAGCTCGCCGCGTCCCTACATCGAGGGACAAGGGGGGGCGGCGCCGCCCTCCCATCAGCACCGCCTCCACGCCGCCACAGCCCACCTTCATTCGGCTCGCTACGCGACCGCCTGAAAGCAACTGGGTCGGGGTGAGTAGCCGCATGCCCCGCGACCAGGTGTGGCGGGCGCCAAAGCGCTCTGCTCGACGCGGGACGCCGATCTCACCTTGACACGTCCTCAATGTTGTGGGCCTGCAGGAGGCAGTGGCGGGGGGGGGGGGGGGGGGGGGGGGGGGGAGCAGCGGGGGGAGATATCCTGAACATCCCAATGTTGTGCCAGGCGCATTGCTGCGGGGTGCCGAGCACGACGGCCAAGGGGGGGGGGGGGGGCATGTCCAACCTCATCCAGAATGACAACGCAGCCCTCCAGCTCGATGCCCATCGCTGAGCGCACCACCGGGTCCACCAGGTAGCTGGCCACCAGTGGCAGCGGACAAGTCAGCAATCCCCCTCCCCCCCTCCCCCCGGCCTCTACTCTTACGGCACGCCGTTGTGACTGTGTTAAGCCCCCCGGAACCAAGCGGGGGGGGGGGGGGGGGAGGGGGACGCACCTGTAGGGGCAGAACACCAGGTCCGCGTCCTCCTGCAAGGTGCGCGCCGCAAAGTAGGGGCACGCATGGGCGCGCTTGCCGGCGGTGACGAGGTCCTCGATGTCCATCACCTGCCCCGGCCGGCTCGCCTTGAGGACGAGCTTGCGCGAGTTGGCAAAGTGCGGGCAGCGGTCCTGCCGCTGCATCAGCTTCTCGCACTCCTGGTCGCGCGAGCTGTGCGCCGACACGCGCTCGTGGATGCAGTAGTGCTCACGGGATGCCTGTTGGAGCGGCGCAGGAGGCCGCGCATGGGCCGCAGAGTCAGGCGGGGTCGGCTGGCATCCTGATGTGCCAGCGGTAGGAGAGGTGGGGTCGGGTAAGGGGTCAGGGGGGTGCAGCGGGGGAGGTTAAGTCGGGCTGGGTACCAGCACTGCGATCTTGGGGCGGTACGCTGTCCGCTTCAGCTCCTTCACCACCTGGTTGGGGGCGGTGAGCAGGCTCTGGGCTCAATTTTCTGCGACCAATTAGTTTTAGCTTTTGTTCTGAGCGATTTGATGCGACTGGCCACTGGCGTGCGAGGCGGGCTCAGGGGGTAAGCGGAGAGGCAGGTGGCGAGGGTGGTGGATGCACCTGCGCTATCTGGGAGTGCGTGCGCGACCCGTAGTACACCTTGGGGCAGGGCCCGCGCCGCGCGGGCGGGCCGTCTTGCGGGGCGTCGTGCGCCTCGCCGGTCTCGTCACCCCCGGCCACAGCCTCATCCGCGAAGGCCTCGCCGCCGCCGCCGCCGCCCTCCTCCGCCTCCTCACCCAGAGCCGCCTCCTCCGCCTCCTCCCGCCAGCGCTGCTGCCACGCCAGCACGGCGCACAGCAGCGACAGCGTCTTCCCGCAGCCGGTGGGCGCCTCAAGCAGCGCGTTGGCGCGCCGGTCCAGCGCGCGCAGCACGTGGCTCATGAACGCCAGCTGCACGCCGTACGCCGCGTGCGGGAACTCCACCTCGTAGCCGCCCACATGGTACCGCATCCTGCTCTAGCCCGCACCAGATCGGATTCGTTGCCGGCTCTGGCAGGCTGCGTGGGTCGAAAGAAGCGCCGCTCGGGGTGCGCTCTCGGGGTGCGAGTCACGGCGGGCTTTGCTGCTCCGTCAGCCAACGCAGGCGGTTTGAACGTTTGAACATTGTAATGCAGGCGGACCGGCCAGCCAACTGCAGACCGCGAAATTATCGGTTTAGATTCGCTCTAATTCCACGACGTATCCCGTTATTCCTCAACTAAATTCCCCAATGAGGTTTCGCTCGCGTGTAGTCGTACCGCGGGGTTGTCGGGAGCCCATCAACCCGCCATCCACCGTCACTTCGCGGGCTCCAGCGCGCCAGCCGCCCCCCACTCATTTCATCAGGAATCCTCACGTGGCCATCCGCCCACGTCAGCGCCCCTGCAGCCGCACAGGCAGCGGGTGGCAGAACGACGCGGCTGCGCGATGTCGGAGCAGCGCGGCGGCGGCGACTGGACGCCCACGCCGGCGGGCCAACGGGGCGACGGCGACGGGAGCTCCGCAGGCTCCCCGGCGCCCCTCTCGGCGCCGGGCGGCGCCGGCGCCGGAGTCATGTCTCCCATCGCGCCAGAGCGAGACGACGCCGGTGGCCTCGCAGCCTTCTCGGAGCTCAGGTGCGCGCTGCGGGTGGCGGCGTCGGTGGTCCGACCTGGCGGGTCAACGAGGCGGTGCGCCAGCCCCCATCGAAGCGCGGCGGTTGTTAGCATCCACGACGGAGGGTAGGTATTGGGGCTATTGCAAGCAAGTATGGAGTGCAGCGGGCTCAGCCGCGCCCGGCGAGGCATGTCCTTGGCAAACCGGCATCGTCCCAGCATGGTCAGTCCGTCCTTCAGCCACCGGGCCATCAAAGCGGATGTCGCTGGTATAACATCCCAAGGCGGAAAGGGCGGGGCAGGCAGGGGCCAGCACGTGGCCGTGCCTGAAGAAGTCACCTCCTCCTCGCCCCCTCACATGCAAACACACACACGCACACATGCATACACACCTAGGAAGCAGGCATAGAGGGGCAGGAGAGAGAGAGAGAGAGAGAGAGAGAGTTGAGAACCGCCCCGCTCCTCAAGGTACATCTCGTGTGATTTGCAGGGGGCAGGGGGCTGTATACTACGGAAAGACTATCTGTATCAGTACGCAGGCGCACCCACGCTGGATGGGTCTGATCCCCCTTATCTCCATCATGACCCCCCTTCCCCCGCAGCTCTCTCACGCAGACACCAGTCAGCTCCTACACCGCCACGCCGCAGGTGGGCCACCAACTCATCCCCCCCCCCCCCCCCCCCCCCCCCAAACCCTTTCCCCCACTTCATACCCTTTCCGCTATTTCGTACTACATATGGACTCAGGCCGCCACCTGTGATTCGCAGGTGATCAACCTGGTGCCGGTGACGGGCAGCGGCGGCTACGTGTTGGGCGCCGCCACGCCCGGCTCCGTCACAACCGCCGGCACCGGCCTCACGGGCTACACCGGCCCAGAGGGCGGCGGAGGCACCGCCGCGGTGCTACGCCTGCGCACCGCGGTGAACGAGAAGGACATGGAGCTGATCGAGCTGCGAGAGCAGCACATGCGCGTCGTCGTGCGCCCCCCCCCCCCCCCCCCCCCCCGCCTCCCCCTCAGCAATCTGGTTTAAACGATGTCGGTGATATCAGTCATATCAAAACAGCAAGGTGTCGAATTTAAAGGAAAGAAGCACTTTTCCTGCATAAATAGTGGATTTTACCATTATTTCATTTGAA
Organism: Tetraselmis striata; assembly: GCA_006384855.1. Taxonomy (NCBI): domain Eukaryota; kingdom Viridiplantae; phylum Chlorophyta; class Chlorodendrophyceae; order Chlorodendrales; family Chlorodendraceae; genus Tetraselmis; species Tetraselmis striata. The sequence continues at coordinate 9,759 of VCJN01000975.1, forward strand.
ACCAGTAATTCTACCACAACTCATGAGTCGTTTCGCTTGCTGATCAATATTTTGCGACTGGTAGACTTCTTTCCTAACTGTTTTCACCAGCACCCTACCTACCCGTACACCCCCTTCTTCCGTCCATGAAAAAATCCGATTATTAGGATGATCGGAAAAGCCCTCATATTTCATAATCCAAGGATTTCCAAGTATGATCGTATTTAATCATTTACTAGTCGCTGTCCTGTCCTCTCCAGCTTCATCTGTAACCCTCCCGACCACGCTTATTCGTCGGCATATCCGACTCCTGTTCGGACTGCACCCGGGATTGCGCGGGATTCGTCCGGGAATTCTACGGGTCGGCCCCGGGCCCGGATGCCGAGTTTCGCGATAAATTTATTTATATTTCAAACGGCCCTGTGAAGCACTAAAATTATGTCTTAGTTCCGGTATAAATATTAAGCGGCCCGTGTCAGAACCGTACAGTCCCAGTACGCACGTGTTCCGGGTTTACCCGGTTGATGCATGGCAATGATCTGCGGGCTATGCCAGACCTACCGGGTACAAATGCAGTTGGCGCACGAGGTCAAGTGCTGGGGCGGTTTCGGCCGATGTCCCGGGGCGAACTTTACTTTTACTTTTACCAGTACGCACGATTATCGTCGGCGAATGTTCCGAATTTATGATGTACCGGCATTCGCTCTCGTAGTCAGTCGTAGTGCACTGTAAACCGCTGCGCTGGGCGAAATATACGATTTATACACCGCCCTCCTCCCGCAACGGTACAGAGCGACTACGCTATTTGCCTTAAGTAGTAATTGCCCAAGGGGGATATTCCCATGCGCACCCCTGACGCCCCTTCCAAACTCCCGGTCTCTTTTCGCGTCCGCCCCTTGAGCTTGGTCACCCTGCTGGGTACCGAGTGACGTCCTGGTTTGCTCTCGTCGCCGACACAGGCGACGCACCAGGAGGCGCGGCGCAACTATGAGTCGGCGCTGGACAGCAAGGACCGCGCCATCAAGCAGCTGGAGGAGGCGCTGCACAGCCGCGTGCGCGCGACGGAGCAGCTGGCGGCGCACCAGCACAGCGAGGTGGAACAGGCGGCGCGCCTCAGCGCGGACAAGGTACCTGCACGTGGGGGCCGGCAGCCCCCTGAGGTCCCAGCCGTTCGGCGTCGCCCTGGCGGGACCGCATCGGGGCGCTAACTGACGTACAATTCCCATTTTACCGTTTTCATTTATGGTATTTATTCTTTATTTATGAATTTGCGATTTCAATGTTTCAATGGTGTATGATTATGTTTGTGTGTGGATTTGAGTTATTATTCGTGTGTTGCCTGTGGTGGGGTGCTGCGTGGAGAGCTGAGTGATGTATATTAGAGTGCTACATTAGAAAACATAACATTTGTAATTGTTTTTCGCTGGGTTGATTTGTAATTTGTGATTTTTAACGTATTCTGCGTTCTTGTATGTTGTACGTGTATGTATTTATGTGAATTTGTGTGGATTTGATATGTGGAATATTTATGCCCTATGCAGGTGTGTGGTGGGGTGCCAAGTGTGGAATTCTGAGTACCATTAAATTGTGTTTGCGGGTGCAACTGTCCAAAAGATAAGGAATTTTTTTTGTAGCAACTAGTCGAAAATATCCGTATATTACTCGCTGTATACACTGATGTATTTCAAAATAGATGGAAAGCTTTCTCCCTTCGCGCCGTGGCCTGGGGGGCGGGGGGGGGGGGGGGTGTTGTATTGATCGAAAAAGAAATAGTATACCTCCAACCCAAAGCGTGGTTACGGTAGTGTTGTATTTTAATACTGCGACTATCACTCTTGTTGCATGCACTCCTCTCGTTTCAGTCATTTTGTAATTGTTTGGTGTATATATTTCGTTATTATTATGTTTGTGCATTGTGTAGTGTTCGATGGTTTTGAAATGTTAAATGCTTTTATGGGTCGTCATTATTGATTTCTTAGTTTGGACGCGATGTATTGTTTGCCTTAAAATGTGCTATACGATCGGTATGTGGAGGGGTGCTGAGCGCCGGGAGGAACTCGCAGGCGGCGGGCCTGGAGGCGGAGAAGGCGAAGCTGCAGGCGCGGCTGGAGGAGGCGAGCGCGGCGCGGGCGGCTGCAGCGGAGCGCGCGGCGGCCGCCGAGTCGTCGCTGTCCGAGGCGCGCGCCGCGACGGCCGAGGCGCAGTCGGCGGCGGGCCGCCACGAAGCGTCGGCCGCGGCCGCCGCCGCGCGCGCGGAGCGGCTCGAGGCTGCGCTCGGCGAGGCGGCCGCGGAGGCGGAGCGGCTGCGAGGCGGCGCGGCCGCGGAGCACGGCCACGCGGGTCGCCTCGCGGCGGAGGTGGAGCGGCTGCAGCGCGAGGCGGACGAGGCCGCCCGCAACTGGCGCCGGCGGGAGGCGCAGCTTGAGAGTGCGGACCCGCGTGTATATCCGCCGCCTCGGCCTACGTTGCCGCGCCGCTGACCACCCTCTGGGTTGGCTGCTTATTGTTTTGGACCGCCCCCTCACGAGGAACGAAAAGGTATATTGATTATTTTGTCGTCGGGATAATGAGGGTGCCGACGCGGTAATGCCAACACCGCGGTTAAATCCAGACGAAACCTGTAGCGGAACTACAAATGTTTCTGTTTGTAGGTTGCACGCAATCTCAACTTGGGGCTAACTTATGGCAAGGCTTCCTATGGATGCGTCGGCACCCGTACACCGCGCAACCATGACGCAGAATGTGCGATTCACGGGCGGTACAAACCATTCATATTTGGTCGGCTCGCGATCGCAATTCACCGCGGCGGGGCGGAGCTCCTTCACGACCGCAACCGCACGGGCCCCTCGCGGCACTCGGCCATCACGCTGATCGGCCGGGCGGCCCGGCGCGCAGGTGGCACGGCCGAGCTGCAGCGCCGAGTGCAGCGCCTGGCGGGGGAGCTGGAGGATGAGCGGCAGGCGGGCGAGCGCGCGCGCTCGCGGCTGGCGGGGCTGGAGAAGATGCAGGCGCGCCCACCGCCAACCCCCCCCCCCCCCCCTTCTCTCATTATCTTGGGTGTAGTCGTACCGGTACATTTCCGCGATTCTCGTTGGCTGCCCGTGATCGATACTCGTACCGCGCGTGATATCAGTACTCGGCGCTGCTGCCCGTGTAGGTACCGGATATGTGTCTGTACATGCGGCTGCCCCGAGATTTCAAACATGCGGATCTTTTGCTGCTTGCATGTCCCCTTGAATTTTATACAGGCGTGCCCGCGCAGAAAGGCTGCCGGGGTATGGGATTCCCGCTGAACGCGGTGCGCTCATCAACAGTCGATGCGATGGTATCGAGTAGCTCCCACTGCTCCATTGACTCCCAAGGTTCCCCTTTCTCGCCCACTGGCGGCGCTTTAGGGATGGGGTACGGGTCTCGGCCCACCTATTAGAACCCTGATCAATATTATAATATCTACTTGGGCTTCCCTGACGCGCCTATTAGAGCCTTTTTCTAAGCCTGTAATTGGGTATGCATGCAATATACAAGGGCATTCACTACCGTTGCGATGCAGTTTGATCTACATTTGACCTGTGGCAAGCATGGCGGGAACGTATTTGCGGTGTCCTCATTCCCGGATCCGCGCCTGTACGTGCATACGTTGGCTTTTACGGGTGCCGACACACCTTGAAGAATGCATTTATATACGACCTTTAGGGTTGCCTACCGGCAATGTCTTAGTTTAGTAATGTGGACAGTACTACAGATAGGGGCGGGAACCGGCCACTTGAATAGTGTGGATTCTTCAACCCGCGTTGGAACCCGTACTATTAGTGACCCATTCCGCCATTTGTGACATCGGCGGCGACAAAGCACAGGCTCCAATGACCCCCCCCTCCCCCCCCAACCCACCCCCTTGGTCCTTCTTTCCGACTTGTCACACCGCCCCGGCCCTTCCTGTGCATTCACTGGCGCAGGCGGAGCTGTGGGACAAGGACACGCAGGTGGTGCAGCTGCAGGCCAACGAGAAGGTCCCCCCCCCCCCCCCCCCCTAACCCCCCCCCTCCGGGCCCCCACTTGCCCCCTCCATCCCGCCCTCCCACCACCGCCCCCAACCAACCTTGCCGTGGCCATTGTTTGTGTACATGCGCTGGCCATGCAGTGCCGAAACAAAGTGCTGCCGACCGTAGGTGATGCGGAAGGAGATCGAGGACCTGCAGCGCGAGCTGCGCAAGCAAGGTCCCCCCCCCATCCCCCCCCTCCCCTTCCCCTCACGACAGCCTATTGCCCATGCTGTACGACACGCTGCCAACACGTTTCTCACCCTCTTTGCCGTGCGCCGCTACAGCCAAGACCTTTGCGGCGCTAAGTCCGGGCCGCCACGCACTGCGCACCGTGGCGCCCTCGGGCGACGTGTCCGTCAGCAGTACCGCGGCGCCTTCCCCATCCTCGGTGACCGCACATCCCGCAACGCCGCCTGTGCACCGCTGCCTTAACGTCACAATTTGTCCCTCACCATGCTGCAACCCCAACCCCACCTTTTCTCGAGCGAAGGGTTAGCTGTACGGTCGGGACTGCCGACTGCCCAGGTCGTACCAACGGGCCAAAAGGCACCCACTTGGCTTCTACTCTGGGAACCAATCAATTGCGGCAGCGGCTTGTCTCAACTTGTCCCGCTGTGGCCATTGGCCAGAGCATTGTGAGACACCGGGACGAGCGGCTGCCGCAAGCGCGTTGGGACATGTCATTATGATTGAGACATGTTATCATGGCCGGCTTCGGAACGTGCGACAGTTGTGGCGACTGTCCTGCAATTAATGCGGCGGCGTTGTTTACCGTAGTAGCGCACAATTGTGGTTTGCTGCGATACCCGAGCGCCCACAGTAACCCCCATCTTCTCGGCCACAAATGGGCTCCTAGTCTCCGCATGCTAAGCCCCTTGGCATGTTTGTTTGCCAGTGTTGGTCTGAACTAAGGACATGGACTTTGGCAACCTTCCACGACCCCCGCGATGTTCGCCTGACAATTGTCCCTCCCCGTTCATGTTGGAAGGTGGCGCCCGGCTCACCACTGCGCTCACCAAGTGACGGGTTGCCGGCACAGCTGGCCGCCGTGACGCGGCGCTTGGAGGCACGCGACACCAGCGCACGCCGCTATAAGGAGGCGGCGCGCGCTCTCAAGGCGCGGCTGGCGGAGGCGGAGGCGGCTCGCGGCGACGTCGAGGCCGAGGGTGCCCGGCTGCGGGCGCGCGTCGCAGAGCTCGAGGCCGCCAACAGCGCGTTGCGGGGCGGCGACTTGCCCGCGGCACTGCCCTTGCCGCCTTCACCGCCCTCGTCCGCGGGGCAGCTAATAGCGTTGGAGAGGATTGCCGGGGAGCGACTACAACAGGTGAGTGCGCAAAGTGCCCGAAGTGCCAAGGTTGGCCAACAGTTGGCCAAAGTTGCAAATCAACCCGGCATAATGGCACAAAACATTAGGCTTTTGACTGTGTATCGAAAAGAAATCAAGCCGCATTCACACAAGGCGATTGTAAAGGAGGTTTTTTTTTGCGGGTCATAGGGGGGGGGGGGTAAGCTCTAGGCGAGAGGCTTAAGCGTAGGCAAGGAAAAGGTTTGCAGCCAAGGAATTGTTACAGTGTACCCGGGCGTACACGAGATATATACAGATTGGCTAGCGGCTTGGCAGTCGGTTGCGTCCGGGCGCTAAAATTCGGAAATGCAATCAAGTCTTGGGTCATTGGCCATCGCTGCAGTATTGCTACGGTATTGCTGCGGCATTGCGGCTATATTGCGGCATTACTTATGCGGCTTGGGATGATATGGTACGGCCTTGTACAGATATGTACGGGCTATCGTGCGACATGTACTGGTGGCGTGCGACTATGATAATAAGCAGATGAATAGTATGGGTATGGGTATTAGTATGCACGTGGTTTTATGGTGGTAACCCTAACAGGGGGGGTAGATGGTTCCAGCCACTGCGATACGTACCCTGCCACGACAGCCAGCAAATACACCATGGCATATCAACAACATGCCAACCCGTTTCCGAAATGCGAGCGGTGTCCAACCATGTATATGGAGATGGGGGCATGGGTAGCAGCGGTGCTGATGGAAAGCGGCGGGTGTTGGGGGAGGACTGTATGTTTGCACCCGCCACCTCACGGACTCCGATATAGTGACTACAAGTACGACTCCCTTGTCATTTGAAGACAATTTTGCGGTCATGTTGGCTCGCAGTTGGAGCGCTCCGATGCGCGCATCCGGGAGTTGGAAGCCGCGCTCGCAGAGGCGGCGGCGCGCCCTGCGAGCGCAGAGAAGGAGCGGCCGGAGGAGAGGCGCGCCGAGGCGGTCAGGGCGGCGGCGGAGCTGCAGGCAGCGCGGCGGCAAGCGGCGGAGGCGGAGGCAGCTCGCGCCGAGGAGGTAGCGGCGGCGAGCAAGGAGCTCGGCCGGCTGGCAGGGCAGCTGGATAAGCTGGCGACGCGTGCGGCGGCTGCGGAGGAGCTTGCAGGGGTGGCGGACGCAGCGGCGGAGGAGCAGCGCGCCAGGGCAGTAGAGATGGAGCGGTGCGAGCCCCCCCCCCCCCCCCCCCCCCACACACACACACACTATATACACCACTTTGTCCACTCCCTCATACTGCGGGGCCACCTGATGTTAGAACCTTTCCCTTCTTATGGATAACTCTGTATCAGTCAAATTCAAGCGCAACGGCGCAATAGGTTGTGAGTGCCACTTATGTTGTATTTGCCATTGAAATGCTTACTTGAGTTGTAAGTGCCACAGTGAAGCTGTAAGTGCCATTGCAGTGCCTAAGCTGTAAGTGCCGCCATGGAGCTGTAAGTGCAAGTGCAGTGATGAAGTTGTAAGTGCCACTTAAGTATGTGCTTAAGTTGTAGGTGCCAATTAAGTGCTTAGCTAAGTTGTAAGTGCTCATTATTGAAGCTGTAAGTGCCGCACTTGCGATGTCGGTATTGTGTATCCTGGCGTTACCTTGCCACACGTACATGAGAGACATTTGCCAATATTGTTGTAGATTGTGTTGTTATACATAACAGGTATGTGTGGGTACCAAAACGAGTGACGGCCCGCTCACTCTTCCGCCCCTCCCCCCCCCCCCTCCACCCCTTGTTGTATTGTGTCTACGTACAAGTCCTCATGTGTGTGGACTATCCGGGGAGGGGATCTGCCAACAGTAGGCGCAGGGAGGGATATCAGATGTATATATATATGGGCACTATTATGCAGAGACATTATATTCATGTACACATAATAGCCAATGGCAGAGCTTGACACCGCCTGGCTGGGCCGTCTATCCTCCCAGGCGGGCCCGCGCCGCCGAGAAGCGCGCCACCGACGCCGAGTGGCGGCAACAAGAAGCGGAGGGCGAGGTGCAGCGCGCGCGGCAGCAGGCCGCCGCGCTGGAGGCAAAGCTCCAGGCGACCGTTGCGCAGTCGCAAGCGGCAGCGGAGGCGGCGGGTAGCGAGGAGGCCATCTGGGAGGCGCGGCGGGCGGCGGCGGCAGCGCGCTCCGAGGCACGTTCGCTGCAGGGGGAGCTGGATTCGGTGCACGCGGAGCTGGCGGATGCGCGGGAGGCGGCCGCCGGCCGGCAGGCGGCGGAGGGCGCGCTGGCGGAGGCGCGTGCGGAGCTGGCCGCGGCGGAGGCGCGCACGCAGGCGCTGCTGGACGAGCTGACGCGGGTGAGGGCGGCCGACCCGAGTGACAAGCAGCCACCCGAACACATACGATGTGTGATGCGCTTGCCGCGTACTAGTTGTTGCGCTCGGCGACCCGGCATGCCAGCATGCGTGCTGGCACCTACTCCATCTGCCAAAGCATTGCCGCGCGACGAGGGTACGTGTGTAAATATGATCAATGCCGTATATATTGTGCACATGAATCTATCGATATATGTTAGTTTATGCACATGTATATGTATGTGTATGTGTATGTGTATATGT
>VCJN01000976.1:0-74469 GCA_006384855.1 Tetraselmis striata
GGATTATTCATCCATAGAAACCTCATCGTGCGACCAACCTTGTTGTGCTGCCTATTCGCATGGTACACAAAGAGATGGCTGCTGATGGCAGACTAGAGACTCCGGGGTGCCGGCGCTCGGGAGAAGCAGTCTGCCGCCACCACCTACTGGGTGCGACGCTGGTCTGTAAGGCTCTCGGCGAGGCTACCCAGGCAGTTACACCACGGAGCTGCTGAGGCGGCACGACGAATCGCACCGTCGAAGGTCCACGATGCTGACTTTATCAGCCTCTGCGACCCTCGCGCGCACAAGAACGAGGAGCTCAGTGCAGAAGGCAGCGTGCTGGAAGATGATGGCAGGCGAGCTGGTGGTGGCTGTGTTAAGTAGCTCCCCGGCCGTGAAAGCATGCCTCACTGGCGAGGGGGCAGCCCGTACAGAACTTTAGTGGTACCGGTAACTTTTCCGGCTGAAACTATCAGCAGACCGTACAGGTTGAACTAGGATGGTTAACATGAGCGGGGAACCCCATAAACGGATAAGCCCATTCCTAGGAGCGTGCCCTTGATGCTACCACAGATGACTCATTCTCCGCACCACAATGGCTGAGCACAGCATGTGGAGACGTAAAAAACTGCGCATTATTTTCCCATTGAGCACCTGGCAGCACGGGTCTCGCGCTCAGCCACAACCTCAACAGAACTTGACAACAGCTCAATGATTTATAAAGGAATTCAATCCTCATTTAGTTTGGTTGCCGTGGGTTCAACATCAAAATTGGGTATACCCAGTGGCGTACACACCTGGGATATAGAAGTCAGCATCAAAATGTGCTGCCATGAGCTAACTGAACGAGGAATCGGAGCCCTCACCCGGCATCCCAAAGTGCAGCTCGCTCTCAATGCGCGCACGTGGGCCTCAGTACACTTCCCTGGTCTGACTGCGCTGTACATGGATGGGGAGGCTACATCGTGCAGGACAGCGCAGTGGCCGCAGCGGTAAGAGTTGCATAAATAAGGCTAGTTCGCGATGCCCCTGTCTGTCGCAAACACACACCGCAGACAACCCCCCAAAACGGAGAGTAAAAGTGATGTAGACGCAAAGAGAGGCGCACGTCGACGGGTTCACATGCCGCCAGAGGTGGCAACCCCCCGCTGTGTAATGGACGCCTCATGGCACGGGAATCTAGGAGCGCCCGCAGTGTCCTCATCAACACCGCCCCGCACTACCGGTGGAGCTGTCCGGGAAACATTTAATTGGGGTACAGAGTCGTTACATGGCAGCAGCGGCCGGCGTATGCCGCGACATCACCATGCAGCTGCGGGCTTAGCGCCTGCCAAAGCGGTTGTTCTTGCACTGGCGAGCATTGGTCTTGGTCTTCTGGCCGCGGCAAGGCAGACCCTGCGCGCACGGCATCGCCAACGTGAGTGGGAGAAAGGGGGACCGGGCAGCAGCTCGGCGCGAGTGGGGATCCAGTTGCAACGCCAGGGACAGTGGCCAAGCATGCAGGCGGCAGAACAGGCGGACGAGGGCTCAAGGGGGCGCTTACCGCTTGGTGGCGCTTGCCACGGTAGCACTGGATCTCCTTCAACCTCTTGATGTTAAGGATGTTGTAGCGGCGCTGCGGAGCGCAAAACCACACTGCCTCAGCCAGATCGGGGGCATCATCGGGCCCACAGACAGTGTACCAGTGCGCGTGAGGTGGGCGGCATGCGCGGAGCACTCACCAGGTCACCCTCCACCGTGAAGTTCTCCACCTCGGCGCGCAGGGTGGTGAGCTCCTCCTCCGTCAGGTCGTACGTGCGCTTGTTCTCGATGCCCTGTTGTCAGCCGCAGCTGAGCACAAGAGACCCCTGCACACATACAGGTGGCTGCGAATGTTTTGGCATGGTGAGCCGGTGGCAGTGGCGCGAGCGGGGCTCACCGTCGTCTCGAGGATGACCTTGGCGGTGGTGGGTCCGATGCCGTAGATGTAGGTGAGCGCAGTCTCCACGCGCTTCTTGTTGGGGATCTCCACGTTGGCCACACGGGCGGCCTGCACCTGCAGCGGCGCGCGGCGGGGCTGCACGGCAACGCGCAGATTAGCAGCAGTTCATCTGCGTCGGACAGACCTCGCGCGCGGTGCACAGCTGGATACCAGCGCTGAATCGATGGGGTGTTACCGACAATTAAGCCCCGTGCCCCTATTAAGTTGAAAAACGCATACTGAACATGACAACTGAACATAAACACCAAGCAGCAGCAGCAGCAGCAGCAGCAGCCCTCCGCCACAATCCCACCCGCGATTCCAGCCGCCTTTCCCCGAGGCCTGCCCCCCCGCCCCCACCCCCCGGGGGTCCCAGCTCCGCGCCCTGCTCCCCACCGATATTCTCCCTTTCCGCTCCAAAGGATAGTATAAGGCCAACACTGAGCTTGGGCGAAGAGCCTCCCTCACCTGGACAAAGCGCACAACGTTGCTCTGCACCATTGGGGCGGTAGCCCGCAGCCCGTCGAAGGTCGGCAGACCCTGTGGCAGGGCGGCAATGGGGCAGAGGGGGAAGGGCGGTCAGTTCCCCGGCCCGCGCGGCTGCCCGACCCACACGATCGCGCCACGCGCGCGGCGCAATGCCCAACATTGGTGCTGCGCCAAGCCTCCCGCTCCATCCGCAGCCCGTAGCATGCTGCGTCGCCGCAGGCTCCCGGAGACACGACCGGCTGGTGCCAATGCGCGCACAGGCTGGCTGGCATCAGAGGGGCGGACGGCGGGCGCGACCGCGCGCCGCGGATGTGGCAGGCTCGCACCTGCGCGCGGCCGCCACCCACGGTGAGGCCCGCCAGCTGGGCGGTCAGGGCTCCAGCCATTGTGTCAGTTCAGGCGCGGATCGTCGACTGACGATGATGGAGCGGGTCGGGCGGGCGGACGGGGAGGGCGGTGAGTGAGTGCGCGGGGAGGTGCCACGGAGAGGCGGCCGGCGCAATGCGGCGGCGACGCGCCGTCAGGTGGCGCAAGCGCGGGTGCGCTCCTCGTATAGCTGTCAAACGGATGTACCTGGGAAAACAGTACTTTAAATCTGGATATCATTGCAATTCGCAACAACTGACGGCCAAGATCGTGTATCCCTGGCGGCGCGCGGGCATCGTACGGTCATGCGATGCGATCTCACAAAACTATGTATCGTGGCTCGTCGTCCACATCATCTCATCCGATATCTTATTCAACGCGAGCTTCGGCGCAGTGTGTCGTCAAGGACTCCAGCGACGACACCGCACCCAGACCAAATCCGTCACTCGAGCGACGACGCGCGCTGCGCCGGCCGATGGCTATCTCATACCCAGCTACCTCCCGGCCACGATATGGAGGTACGGGTGTCGCGATCGTCCAGCGGCCACTACTGAGCCGCGCGGCGGTACCGCGCGTAATGGTGTACTACCAGTACCGGCCGTGTGCAGGACTCGCGAGACGTTCTTTTAAAATAGACGTATATTCCCGTGCGCGTGTGATGGCTGACCCGTAAAAAGTAGAAGTAATTACCCCCCGGGACATCGGCCGAAGCCGCCCCGGGACATCGGCCGAAGCCGCCCCAGCACTTGACCTCTTGCGCCAACTGCAGTCGTAGGTGTGGCATAGCCCGTAGACCATTGCCTCATTCGAGCCCCGAAGGGCTTACGCATCAACCGGGTAAACCCAGGACACGCCGGGATGATATTGCCGAAAATACATCGGCCAGGAATCGACAACCGGACTTCTCGCGTACGGGTACGAGACGACCGCTCAACCGAGCGGACAAGGCATGTAGGCTGACCCGTACACTACCTGCATGGGGGGTTTGCCCTGGTATGATGCCCGGGGACCCCATGGAGTGTCTCACGTCCGCTTGGACTGTTGTGGAATCAGTGGCGAGTAGCAGCTGCTAGCTGCGTCTTATGGTAGCGCACTAGCACCGTAAGTAACTCCCGTGCCCTCCATACTTCTATAGACCCTGATGCCTGTAACAATATGTCCAGTCCTGGTTCAGTGTTGTCGAAATCCATCTAGTCGATATTATATTATTGCTATTACTTCTCACTCTTATTACTACACAGAAGTGCAAATGCAGAGCGCGCGCGCAGGATGTAGCGGGAACTGCAGCCTTAACACCGCCAGTTGAAGAAGTGCTGCCAGACAAAACACATGACAGTGCCCAGGTGTCAATTTTTGGTGATACAGTCAGTTCGGTGCCACACAGGCCCTTTCGAAGAATTATTCACGGCAACAGGCCATAATAGGTTATGAGACCATATATACACGTAATGTTGTGGTAGTTTGGGTGGAATTATTCCCGTGCTATAATCGGATGCAGCACGTAAAAATTGAGACTTTCCTGAGCTGCGTTCCTTCGTGGGGTCTCCTTTGCAGACCTTGTGCTATAGCGATTGGCGACATGCTTTGAGGTCGGTCCCTTCCACCTCTCATGTCCCATTGATGGCAGACATCTTGAGGTATTTCTGAGCTGCGCAGCTTCACGTCATCTCACCGCTGCCGCTGCACCGGCTGTGATTCACCCACGATGCCAGCATGCGGCGAGGTCTAGGCGCTCAAAGTCCATGTCCGGCTAGCATGTCCAACATGGTGTTACATCCCGTCATATTACGGGGGCCACCGCGCCGCTTGCGTCACATCGAGGCAGGCTAGGGGGGTCACGTGCCCCAAGCGGCCTACTGTACCCGCTCATACTCCACGCCCGGATTGGCCGCCCCGAACTGCTCCTCCATTAGCTTCAGCTCCCCGATCGCGGCCTGCCTGTGCTCCGGCACCATGCGGTCCGCATCCACAAACAGCTTGCCCTGCCCATGCGGCAGCGTCAGTCAGCCAGCAGCCCATCCCTGTTAACTGTGCCCCGAGCTCCTAATGCGCAATGACTACCAGAATTCCGCTGCTCCAATACCGGATACATGCCTATAATTCTGATGTGCAGATGCCCCCCGGCCGTGGATTGAAGGGGTGGTACAGACGCGATGGCGCCACCAGCTGAAGTAGAGAAGGTGTGTGTGTGTGTGGGGGGGGGGGGGGGGGTGGGAAGGGGGACCTTGAGGTGGTCAAATTCGTGCTGGAAAATCCTCGCCTGCCAGCCGTCCAGCTTGATTTGGAATTTGGCCCCCGTCTCATCCTGCGCCTTCACCTTCACAATGGTGGGGCGCTGTATGGCACGGGCGCAGCGGTGGGTGAGGACCCACGGCCCGCATGCCGTGCTTTACGTGGATGGGTGGGTGGGGGGGCATGCTGCTGAGCGGTGTCCATAACGGCCCGCGGATGGCGTGCGCACCTCAACGTCCCCCAGGATTTCGAATTTCTTTGTCTGGAAGGAGAGGCAGCCCTCCTCGCCGCGCTCCGTGGCCTTGCCGGTGGAGATGACGCGCGGGTTGCACAGAATGTACTCCTTCCCCTGCCCGCGGATGCCCTCCGGATTGAACACCATCAGCTGCACGTTGACGCCCACCTGGTACCCGGCCGCAGGACGGGCAGCCCGAGTGTGGGTGGCGGGCTCAGCGGGGGAGGATTTAATTTCATACCATTGGTTCCTTGCGCCTCAGGGTCGGCACGCATCGCCGCGGTGCTCACCTGCGGGGCAGCCAGCCCCACGCCATCATCCTGGTACATCACCTCCAGCATCTCCGCCGCCAGCTTCTTCAGGTCCTCTCCAAAAGTGGCAATGCGGCCGTTGGGCGCGCGCAGCACAGGGCTGGGGTACTTCTCGATGGAATCTAGTGTGAGAGGCGACTTCCATTCCAGCTTGGTAACTACGATTGTGCGGGGTGCTCTTCAGCCAGCTAGCCCCTCCCCCCGAGAAGCATCTAATGGGCAGAGCGGTGCTGCTACATCATCATGAATGACACATGCGCACATACATACGCGCAGGCCATGATAGCGCGCCTACAGTGGCGCAATTCTGATAAGATGAGGTCGTACCGTCCGGCGCGAACTGCTTCACCTCCGCGTCCATCTCCTCTAGCTCCGACGACAGCCGGCTGCTGCGCCGACCCCGAGCCACTTGGAGCGCCCCCCGGTGTGCCTGCGGCGCAACGCTCGCCCGCCGGCGGGCGCCGGGCCAGGTGGGCGCCGCCGGCCGGTAACACGTGCGCAGCGGCACGCAGCACCGCAGCGCCTGCGCGGACGCGCCCAGAACTGCGCCAACTGTCGCCGCTGCCATCTCCTTCTGTACGCGTCTCGCGTGTGGATTGCACGGCTTGCTGTATGTCGAAGGCGATGGGTTACTCGCAGTACCCGATAGCCCGTGAGCTTATCGTTGCCGACTTGCTTGCCGGGCGGGACCTCCGAACGGACTGCGGGCGGTCCCGGGCTTTTTTTTGTTTTTTCAGGAGCTGTGGTGACAGTGGCGGCGTTTCAAAGGGAGAGGGCTGTGTGGTTTGCCGAAAAGGGGTTTTGGCTTGGGTTGCAGTGTTTTCTAATAAGTCAGGAGCCTGTAGTCGGTAGCCCGCGAGAACACAAAGCACGAAGTGAGGGAGGGAGGGAGGGACGCGGCCCGCCACATGGTAGGCCGGGCGCGAAGATGGAAGATGGGGACAGCAGATAGCCCGCTAGCTTTTACAAGAATTCTACCTCGATTCTACCTCGACTCGCAGCGTGGTGCTAGAGTTGACCGTGCTTGTTTGTAATAAAGGCAGTTATCTTCCGGACAGATTTCGGGTGGTGAAGCATACCGGTACGCGGACTACCGTGCTTTTGAGTCCGATGCTTAGCTGCGAGCATCGCATGCATGGCACATTTGTAACTCGTACGCAGGCGAACGCGCGCAGCGGTCGCCATGCATGCGGAAAAGGAAACCCCAACTACCGGCGGTAGTAAACATTTTAAAGGGCGGGGCTGTGTGGTTTGCCGAGCTTAATCCTGGGTCACGACGCAAGAGGGCGCCGGCCTGCTCGAGGGGCAGACGAGGGGCGGTCAGAAATCCGGGGCCGGGCTCCGGCGGCGAACGAAGGGAGAGCCGGAAGGCGACCACTGACCACTTGGGAGGACCAACGCCAGTGCGCACGCCAAGGCGGCCCGGCGCGAAGAGGTCCGGGGAGGGTGGCGCCGGTACTCTCCGGTCGCCCAGAATTTCGGCAAGCTTTCGCAATCTCGCTATCTCGGTGGTGGACCGCAACGCGGTCCAAAGGAGAGAGTGTCCGCAGATGTCGTAGCTCCAAAACGCCTTGCAATCGCAAATTGGCACCCCATCTTTCAAGGCGACACGGTGAATAAGGGAGTGGTAACCCCTCTGAAGGGCCCGCAGACAGATGGTACCCCGGGTTCAACTCCCCCGCCAAGATTCGGCGATAGATTCCCGCGCGCGTTGGTGTCACACTCCGAAACTCTGAGCGGTCATTGTATAAGTCGGCATTGGGGTACATGGCGCCCTCCCACTCGTGAAGTCGTGATACGACGGGGCTCGCATATGTTGTCCATAGCCTCGTGCACGTGCTGGGCAAGCTCCTTGCCGAAATTAAGGGAGAGTCGTGCTTTTTTCCCATGCCTGATTGTCTTCATGATGACGATGAAGTCCGGCAGATGCACAGTCAACAGAGTGTCAGTGGGTTGACTACGACCAAGGAACTTAGCCTTCGCAACCTTGGCCCACCAGAAGCGGAGGATCCTGGGTGCGGCAGGCCCGCCGGCACCACCCCCACCTCCACGTGGTGGGCGTTGCTAATAAACCCCTAAGACCCGTACCCGGCTGGGTGCGGCAGGGGGCTGAGCGGGGTGGCCGGTTGTGGCGGGTCCTTGGATCTTGCGACGACCGGGGAGCCCTACGGGGGGCTTTTCACATAATACTCGTAGTCATGGTAGCGCCTGCTGGCGCCGCCGGGCAGCGGCCCTATACGGGGGGCTGCTAAAAATAGTTATTGTACGACCTCCGCCGTGCGTCGGCCTCTCCGAGATCCGACTACGGCGGGTGAGGAGGGAGGTCTGTACGACGGGGGTGGCGAGGGCTGTTCGAAATAAAATCGTGTTCTCGTACCTCGGTACGACCCGCGACCGACCTGCAGAAGATCTGGCGTACCCCGCACCTGTATGTGTTCCACTTGTGAATCACTCGAATCCCGGCCTAGTTTAGCGGAGTGTTCGGCGGCGCCCTGCGGCCGACCCGTTCGGAACACCCGGGAAACCCTCGGCCGTCCCGTGAGAATGGGCGTGGGTGGCGAGCGCGAGGAGATATGAGCCCGGCGGCACTTACAGGCGGGGCGGGCGTTCGGGGGCGGAGAGGCCGGGCATGGCAGCGACTCAGTGGCCAGGAGACAGGAGCCGGAGTGCTCTGACGGAGTCGCAGCCATGCAGCGGGAGGAGTCAGCTGGCGGTCAGCTCGGTATGACCCTGGACGGGCGGCTACAGCGACGAGGTGCGCCGCGGAGGCGAGCGGCGCGCGGGCGAGCAGGACCGGCCTGCCGACCACGGAGCGACGACACGCGGACCAGAGGGGGGGGGGGGGGGGGGGCGGTTGGTGCCCGCCTTTTCCCCTCCAGACCCCCTTGGGGACCCTACCGCAAGAGCTCAGGCGGGCGAGATGGAGGCGGCATCGGCGGACCGCGGCCGAGGCCGGCGGACCGCCACAGCCGGCGTGGTGCGGCGATCAACGCCGCGATCTGCGGGATATTTTCAGCGATGGCGGCATGTGGAGCCAAGACGCACGACCACCGAAGATTGCACGGTGCCGGTGCATTACCAATGTACATGAAAACCTTTTTCGGGGGTGGGGCGAGTACTGCATTCGTAATCCCCGTACTGCCAATTAGCGGTAGTCGCTCGTACTGGCGACTACCGGTAGTTATCCGAAAATAACACAGCTAATTATCACGTGATGGAAGGAGGCGGGGCTTGGAAACGAAGGAGGATGGCCGGAAGCCTGAGCTGCAAGTACACTAATATATCTGTTCGCTACTATGTTTAGAGATGGCAGGCCCTAAGAGCAACGCAGTCTGGGCGGTGGAGAGCGGCAGACTAGCACGTTGTAATCAATTTCAATTTCGCAACCTTGTGCCATGATTATTTCTGGGATTGATTTGTGCCGGGACTCCGACGACACCATTAGCAACAGTGACTGTCCAATCAAGATCGTCCCCAAAGTAGTTGTCGCGGAACCAACGGGTAGCGCGATGCTCACCCATTTCTTCCCAGATACGCATGACGATGTCGGACAAAGCCTGGGCTTGCTCGACCGTGCGGAATATGAACTCCACATAAGCCGCACACTTGTCCCAATTCTCAGTGTTGGCAACAACGGCGACATATATATCTCGGCCATTGTCCCTCACTCGGCCCTTCTTCCATCTGAACATGTGGTATACATGGACCCAACAAGTAATCATCTTGCGGAGGGAGGCGCGGGGGTTGGGGGGGGGGGGGGGGGGGGTGTTAGGCACATGAGGAATGGCGGTATTCGGTGCGTGCCTCGTCGAGAAGCATCATGCACCCGCTGAGCATCGGTTAGCGTGGAGCGAATGGCCGCCCGGATGCCGGTGCCTTTGTCGCTGACGATGCACTTCACAACGGGAACACTGCCGTAGATTCGGCGGTGAGCTGCGAATGTGGAAGTGAAAAGGAAGCTCACGGAGGCCTCGCTCTCGCTTCCGGCAAAAGCAAAGGAGATGATAGGCCGGAAACGGTGGACGAGCTTCTTCTTGTCGGGGTCATACTCGACTGAGTATGTTCCCACGGTGAGAAGCATCCACGTTCCGTAGTGAATCTTGTGGGTGCTAGCACTGTGAGATTCAGATGTGACATACGGGTGACGAAGCACTCCCGTACCGGTACCACTATTATCCGTGAAAGCTGCTGCTGGTGGCGGCATGTCCATCCAGTTACGTGCGAGTACATCCGGCGTTATTGCCGGCGGGCGATAAATCCTTTTTGTCATCATTCTGGTAGTCGTACTAGCCCGGTAAATTGTTACATGGCACTGACGTATAAGGTACAAGGTTGTCCGTGTAGTACCGGGTAGTACGAGATATATTTATTGAGCCGGTACCGGGTATCTAGTACCCGGTACCCGGTACCCGGGCACGATGACGAGTGGTCCTGTGGATAACTACGACTATTAGTACATGGGAGCGCAAATCGCAGCCGTACTATTCGGTAACACTGGGGAATTTTTTTGTGTACATTATACCTAGTACTGCTGAACGGGCCTGCCAGCCGTCAGATCAAAGGTCATCAGATGGGCGGTTTGGCTGCTATGTTTTGCCAAAGAGTGCTCACGTTACATAAATATTCGCGAGGAGGAGGGCGGGGGCAGGCAGCGGTTTGCCGAAGAATGTTTGAATTACAATATTCGCGACAGCGGCCATCGGGGAATGTGGCCCGGGGGGGGGGGGGGGGGGGGGGCGGGCGGGCGTGGTCCCCCCGCCGCCGCCGCCCCCCCCCCCCCCCCCCCCCCGCCGCCCGCCGCTCCCGCCGGGGGAGTGAGGGGAGGGGGGTAAGGGGGCGGGGGCTACTGCTTGTTCTTGTTCTTGCGTGCCCGGGGGACCCTCCGCTTCGACGATCTCGCTGCCTCCGCCTCCGCCTCCGCCTCCGACTCCGCCTCCGACTCCGCGACCGTCAGTTTCTTACGTCGGCGCTTCTTCACTGGCCTCTTCCGCTTCTTGTCATCCGTCAGTGTCTTCACCACCCCGGGAGGCTGTGCCGTCGACGACGCCGCCATGAGCTTCCTTACCTTGGCGTCGGGACGCCTCCTGTGCCGAGACGCCCACAACAAGCCACAATCGTTTCGCCTTTAAGCGGCTGAGGATGCGGCCTCCTCGGCCACCACGAGTTGCGCCGCTGGCACTGTGGAAGCCTTGGCATTGAGGTGGGCCTTACGGCGCTCCCGGACGAACTTGCGCGCGGCACAAGTTAGCCACGAGTGGGTGCGTGCTAATGCGGAGGGTGGAGTGTTTTGTTGCGCGCCCACCTTGTCACGCGTTTCCTCATGTCTTTCTCGTCCTCCTCGATGCCGTCGGCGCGGACACGCGAGACAACAAGGCTCGCCGCCCACTTTTGCCCGGGGGGCGAGGTCTGCCATGGCGCTGTGAGCGGTGAAGGGGCGTGGGGGGGGGGGGGGGGCGGCCGAGGTGGAGAAACTAACTCCAGTCGACGACCGCCTTCCGCAGCAGTCAACGACACATCGGAGGCGAGGAGCAGCGCGCCACTACTATTTATATGCACGTATTGTCAAGAGCTAGTCGGTGCGGCATTGTGTCGGTGTAATTTCGCATTGTTTATTGCTGAAGTAGCACGGCGTAATGAATACGCGGTTTCACCGAGAGAATCCGGGATAATATGTGCGGTAGGGCGCGCGTATATGTGCGCGACGAATGTGCGCGCGCAACGTTGTGCGGCGGTGTGCGGCGGTGTGCACCGATGTTAATATAGTGTGAATATTATATCGGCCGTAGACGATCGGGTCTGGCAGCACCGCCCGTGCTTGTAAATAAGCGACAATGGATCACGTCATGCTCCGGTTGTACTCCTACACTTCCTCCACTTTGGCGGGTGGGGGGGGGGGCGGGGGGGGGGGGGGGGGGGGGTCCTGTCCTTATTACTTGCATCGGTGGACGTGCTGGATATGGAGGTCACCGGGCACATCGCGTGATTTCGGAGCAGTTCATTCGCGCCTCCTCGTCTTGTTTGCAATCGTCGCCCTAATCCAATGCAGGGTGCGTGAGTAGCGGGACACTGTGCCCCCCCCCCCCCCCCCGCCGGGTTTATGTAAACAAATATCTAGCCGTGCATGCGCCGCAATCGGTACCCAATGAGCGGGGTATGTGACAGTGGTTTCGGAGCAGTGCAAGCATTCCGTGCGTGTGCACAAGCACGTACGACTGGGAATGAGGCGGGGGTTGCGGATGGAGTGCATTGGCGGTGCATAGAATAGCGTGTTCCTGGGGTTTTGGCTGCATCAGACGCCGTATTCCCATCCATCCGGCACGGAATGTCCGGTTTTCACACATTTGTGTGTTAATATAGTGTGAATATTACGCGTCTTTTACGCCGGGTGGATGGGCATCCGGCGTCCGATGCACCCCAATTATTTACATCACGCTACTCTACGCACCGCCAATGCACTCCGCAAGCCCCGCCTCCATCCGCGTCGGAACCGGTAGTAAGTGTTGTTGTGTGCGCACATCGTGACAACATTACACGGTGGCAATTGCAATTATTAGCGGTGGATAATGTGAAGGCGTTTTCGAAATCGACAGAGAATGAGGCGGTGCTGGCGGAGTGCATTGGCGGTGCATAGAATAGCGTGTTGCTGGGGTTTTGGCTGCATCGGACGCCGTATTCCTATCAATCCGGCACGGAATATCCGGTTTTCACACATTTGTGTGTTAATAGTGTGAATATTACGTACGCGTCTTTTACGCCGGGTGGATGGGCATCCGGCGTCCGATGCACCCCAATTATTTGCAGCACGCTACTCTACGCACCGCCAGTGCACTCCGCAAGCCCCGCCTCCATCCGCGTCGGAACCGGTAGTAAGTGTTGTTGTGTGCGCACATCGTGACAACATTACACGGTGGCAATTGCAATTATTAGCGGTGGATAATGTGAAGGCGTTTTCGAAATCGACAGAGAATGAGGCGGTGCTGGCGGAGTGCATTGGCGGTGCATAGAATAGCGTGTTGCTGGGGTTTTGGCTGCATCGGACGCCGTATTCCCACCCATCCGGCACGGAATGTCCGGTTTTCATACATTTGTGTGTTAATAGTGTGAATATTACGTACGCGCCTTTTACGCTGGGTGGATGGGCATCCGGCGTCCGATGCACCCCGAATCTCACCAACACGCTACTCTAAGCACCCCCAACGCACTCCGCCAGCCCCGCCTCTTTCCGCGCAGGTCCTACGTTCCATTGTATGTATATACATACGTACATGTACTGCTCCGAAACCAGCCCAAACTTAATGAGTGCACAAGTGTAAATGGGGGGGTGGGGGGGGGGGGGGGGGGATGTGGCGGCGGGGCATCCACTCACACATACCCCGGCGATGCATGACATATATTACATGCCGTGGCGGGTCGGCGGGCCGACCCGGCGGGCCGACCCGGCGGGGGGTGGGGGGGGGGGGGGGGGTCTATTCAACTACACGTGCGACAATGTCGTTTCGTGGAGCAGTATATGTGCCCGGCCTCATTTATACCGCCCCCTACCTGCGCTGCACGGTCCACCCCTACGAATTACTTAGCACAAACTGCTTTACTTAATAGGAACCTAGCACAGCCAGGCTTATATGCCCGCTTTGCCGATCAACTTCTACGCACTTTCCGTCCCTCAACCGCCGGACATGGGGGTTAAGCCGCCAGCCTCGGCAGTTGCTTAGCCAGACTTGGCATCCCGTACCGTGTCCATGGCTTCGCAGCTCTGCCGCCGGCACACGCCGAGTCCGGGGCTTGCTGCCGCGGGGTTGCGCACGCATGCACGCACGGTAATACGCCGCCGACGCCGCCACGCTTACTTCCACCACCTTCGCCAGCCGCAGCTTCGCACGCCGTTCCGCCGACATACGAAACGCACGAATCCCCCCCCCCCCCCCCGCCCCCGCGTCATGTATAATATATTCGAGGCGACTATGCGGGGCGCAGCACACGCCGCGGCGTGGGTCGGCGGAGCGGCATGCGGCGGGAGCCCTAATGGCCGGGCAGTATCGACACCCACACAGGCACCGCCGCTCGCCTCCGACGCGGATGAACCGCCTCCCAAAGGAAACATGCCGGTTGGTGGTAAGCCCAGCAGGCGTGGGGTGCCGGCGCCGGTACTGGTGCGACGGAGCTGTCGCGTCAGGAACCGCACCGCATGTGGAGCAACACATGGCGGTGCCGGCCCCACCTATGTCTAGGGCCACCTCCTCACAACACCCCGCCATGACGGCGTCGGCCACCGCCGACGGCGCCGTTGCGGGGGGGGACGCCCTGCCAGGCGACGATGATGCGCCTGGTGCGCCGCGTCAGGAGGCGGAGGAGGCCGTGGTCGAGGCGACTGATCGGGCTGAGGGGGTTGTTGAGGCGAGCGAGGCTGCGCTCGCGCCACCCGCCCCGCAGCCACCTGCGGGACATGCCGACTTGCTCGTCGCCATGTTGACCGGAGCACTACGAGCAGTGGCGGGAGGCGGCCACATGCACTATCATGTGCGTGTACTGCGGCCAACGGACGGACTGGGAGTGTTGCTGCGACGGCACCCCGGCTTTGTGCGGCCCCAAGTACCCATGCATGGCGACCCATCAGCGGGCAGTCCCCTGCCCGACCACGGCCACGGTGAGGGCGGAGTTCCGCCATGTCAGGGACGCATTCCACGACGCGACTCGCGCCGCCGTGTGTGAGGCTTCCGAGAAGGCACGCGCGGCTGGTAGGGTGCGCAGGGTGAGGCGGCGGACGGCCCGGGAGATGAAGGAGAGCGAGACATGCCGTCAGTGAGGTCGGGCGCAATGTCATTGGGTGGGGCACACGGACGTGTAACACTTGCACTCTGCGCGTACTGCTGGGTTACATCCAGGCGGTGTCACACTATGCAACCGGAAAGGCTGCGTTGCTACAGCAAACGATGCTACGCCTCACTCGGTAGCAACCGCTGCCCCGCCCATCCCACTCGCCTTGGCGCCGCGCTGCCCCGGCCGCCGCGCCTTGGCGCCGCGCTGCCCCGGCCGCCGCGCCTTGGCGCCGCGCTGCCCCGGCCGCCGCGCCTTGGCGCCGCGCTGCCCCGGCCGCCGCGCCTTGGCGCCGCGCTGCTCCGGCCGCCGCGCGTTGGCGCCACGCTGCCCCGGCCGCCGCGCCTTTGCGCCGCGCTGGGTATCGAGTCCTCCCCTCCCTGGTGAGCGCGTCCACCTGCGCCTTGCGCTCGGGGCCGTCCTCCTCCGTCACCACATTCTGCAACCCCCACCGCGTGACGAACCACGCAGCTCCTTGCAGGCGCTTGTACATGTGCCCAAGCACCGCCAGTCGCGACACCGAACGCACCACCGCTGGGGACGCGAAGCTCCTTCTCGGTCATGATCGCCTTCACCCGGGCCTTATCGAACAGCGGACCGGCGTTAAGAATGGAAAATGTTTCCATGTGGTGCATGCAGTCCTCCATGACCCAGCAGGACTGCACCGTCACCTTGCATGACCCTGCAGTCATGGAGGGGAATGCCGTCATGCCCACGCCCACGCCCACGCCCGGGGGGGGGGGGGGGGGGGGGGTTACCTTTCGACTTCTTGGACACCGCAAACGAAGGGCGCAACCCGCGTCCAAAGTTGCTGGGTATCGGGACTAAAGCCTGGCGCCGGTCTTCCTGCTTCATAGCTCGGAATCCAATGTGGCCCTGCACGGTGACAAATTTCCTCCAGAATTCCCTTCCCAAGCCAAAAAAAACAGGTGGAACGGCGCGAGGGGGAAGAGGTTGACCATGCTGACATAGCCCAGGACCACATGCACATGACACACGCCATGGCAGCCAGTGTTCTGCTTGGCCTCCGCCAGCCGGGTTGTGTTGAACGCACGCCGGGCAAGGTGCGTGATTCACTGGACAAGTCATCGCCTTCATGGACGGTTACCAAGCGAGCATCCCCGTCCGCATCCACAGGGGGGTGCTCCTGGGCAGCCGCCATAGCCTCCACAACCTGCCACGCCGACCGGGCGTGTGCGTGTGATTCCATACAACCGCAATTGAGTGGTGCCACCCGCACGCAGGCCGGGCCCACTCACCTCTGAACGCAGAAGGTCCACAATGTCACCGTCCTCGAAAACAGCGCGCCACTGGGTCGCCCCGCCGTAGTCCTCCAACACCCACTCGGTAACGACGCCGGTTATCACGCCGTAGTGCCATACTCCCCGGAACTTCTTGGCGATGACCTTCATGTAGAAGTCACCGGGATCGCCTTTCCGCATCACGTCCTCATCGGCAGCTTCCACGTCCGCCGGCGGCCACGCAGGCGCGTCGATGTCCACACCGTCTTCGCCAACGGGGTCCTCCCCCACACCCATCACATCGTCCTCCGATACCGGCGCCGGCGGGCCGTTTCCGACGGCTGCAGCTACTCCTGCTGCCGCCCCTGCCGCTGCTGCTGCTACTGCTGCCGCCCTGCTGCTGCTGCTTGTAATAAGGCGGCCTTGCGGTGCAACTTATCCGCACGCTTCAACGAGTGGCTATAGTTCGGGTATTTCCGGAAGTGCCGCTCTCGCGCCGTCCTTTCACTACTGCCCGTCACGATGCCGTGGCAGTGCTTGCATGTGTACACGCCATTCTTCGACACACTCGCTATCCATCCCTTTGCCGGCATGCCTGCTGCCGCGCGCGGGGGGCGGGGGGGGGGGGGGGGGTTGAGAGTTGGGGTGGATGTAACCCACCACCGGCAGGCAACACAGATGCGAGTGCGCGGCTATCCGCGCTTGATTCAACGGTGATGCGAGTGCGCGTGCCGGGGCGTTACACAATCATCAGCAGTTAGGGCGGCTGCATTAAAACGCGCACCTACGAACACCACCTACCGCCTACCACCTACCGTACCACCTACATCCGCCCACACCTCCGCCCGTCGTGCCGCACACCGCCGCACACCGCGGCGATGTGCAGCGATGTGCAGCGAGTACTTGCAGCCGCCTGTACTTAGCCCGGGTACTCCGCGTCGGCGGGCGACACGCGAGCCCGCGTGCGCATATCAATTTGATGAAATTATGGAAACGAGAAATTCATATAGTACTTTACAGGTCGCGCGCGATAGTCGTCGCTACTGGGTATGAAATCCACGTCCCTCGTCCGTCCCGTATCGTCCCCGTATGTCGTCGTCCGTCACCAGTAGGGCACATTTACGTCACATCTGAATCTCACAGTGTAGCTGCTACCAGTGTGGCATGCAAGTCGGGTAGCTCCGCATGGCGGAGATTGCGGAGAAGCCCTTGGCTACGAAAGGAAACTACAGCGGCGGCAAGCTCGATGTCAAAGACGATGAGATTGTTATCGTCTGGCACCTCGCCCGCATACTCCCCAGCACTGGTGCCATATCCGCGCTAAGCATGTGCGCAGATGCCCACTCTGAGACGTCCGCGAAGGACTCGATTGCTGTGCCACCCATAAGTTGCCTCGATAACGAATTCTTCCAAGCGCTACAACCTTCCGAAAGCCGTCGTAGTCCCGGATCTTCTCACGCATTTCACGAGGCAGCTTGGCAGCAGCTTGGCCGGGCGTGTCCGACATTATGAATAAGGGCCGCATGTCAGCCTTGACCCTTTGTGGCGCATTTTGTTGTCATACACCTCAGCAAGCTCTCGAGGCGTGTGAGGGCAGTCTTCACGTTGCACCTTCCACAACTTCGTGACATCACTCTGCGCCACACGGAGGTGGGCACCGCAGCCGACGTGGGACTTACACAGAAAACCGATAAACAAATTGAGAGTTAGGTTAGCAAGGCCGACGAGGTAATGCTTGGCGGCATGTGTCGTGACGATGGGAGAGGGGGGGGGGCGTACCACTAAGTTCTTGGCCCCGGTACGACGAAATGGCCACACGTCGAGTAGCCACTTCACGGCATTCTTTGCGTCCTCCCGCTTGGGGAACGTGTAGCCTCGCCAAGGCTCGTCCACATATACCGGACACGCCTCTGCCGAGTAAGGGTAGGTGTATGGTTGGTTGCATCGTCGTCTGAGAAGGACTCCAACACGCGCTTGCCACGAAAGCAGGTGCCACCCTTGCTCGCGCTTGGGTGCACGGAAATTGTGCGCGAATAAGGAGCGCGGTTTTCTGACCACATAGGCAGCACGTTACTTTGCTCCGGACGAAGCTAACGTGATACTGCCTGAACAGGCAAGAAATAAGCCGCTGCAACCACTGCGTCTCGCACGGCTTTTTACTTCAGCGACTCAACCTCGGTTTTACCGTAAATTGCACGGCATCATTGCATTACTGATGTATAGAAACTCTCTTCCGGGGTGGGGCGACTACTCCATTAGTAAAATAATCTCCGCACCGCCAAATGCTCATAGCGGTAGCTGTTTGTAGTTGCGACTAGCCGTGTTTATCCGAAAAACTAACACAGCTATTGATCACGTGATGGAAGGAGGCGGGGCTTGGAAGCGAAAGAGGGTGGCCGGAAGCTTGACCTATAATTACACTCTACATTACCGACTATGGTAAGGTATAGCAAGCCCAAAGAACATCACAGTCTGAGCGGTGGAGAGCAATAGGCTAGCACGTTGTAAGTATTTTAATTTCAACTCGAACGGGTGGGCATGGTAGACTCAGTGTAGGTGGGGCCCTCCCGTCATCATGTGTTGTGAATCCCGTACATGGAAACTCGACCATGTGCGTGTGACCCTTGTGCGAACTCCGGATACTTTCTTAAGGAACGCGAGGATGGCCTTCGCCGATGCCGTCTCGTGCAGCTCGGTGTGTTTCGTGCTGCGGGATTCGTCCACTCCCGACTCGTCCTGAGGCTTTGAGCGAGAGAGTTTTGGCGTCCGTAGTGTGCATATCCCCACGCACGGGCTGATGCGCTCCTCTCCGTCCACTACAGTTTTGGTTTGCAGCCACGTGTAGAGGCCGCCCGTGGGATTTTGCAGCCCGTCGAAGTAGTGCATTGCGGGGGCGAGCGTATAGTAGAGGGGGCGGGGGGCGGGGGGGGGGGGGGGGGGCATCGGCTGTGGGATAGGCGCGGCAGCGGTTGCTACAGAGTGAGGCGTCGCATCGTTTGCAGTAGCAACGCAGCCTTTCCGGTTGCATAGTGTGACGCCGCCTGGATGTAACCCAGCAGTACGCGCAAAGTGCAAGTGCAAGCTGCTGGTGGCGGGGATCCACGCGAGGTCGCATGACGGTGCGCGAGGGGGGGGGGGGGGGGGTGCAGCGGCTGCGGGATAGGCGGGGCAGCGGTTGCTACCGAGTGAGGCGTAGCATCGTTTGCAGTAGCAACGCAGCCTTTCCGGTTGCATAGTGTGACACCGCCTAGATGTAACCCAGCCATACGCGCAAAGTGCAAGTGTTACACGCCCGTGTGCCCCACCCAATATCATTGCGCCCGACTTCACTGACGGCATGTCTCGCTCTCCATCATCTCCCGGGCCGTCCGCCGCCTCACCCTGCGCACCCTACCAGCCGCGCGTGCCTTCTCGGAAGCCTCACACACGGCGGCGCGAGTCGCGTCGTGGAACACGTCCCTGACATGGCGGAACTCCGCCCTCACCGCGGCCGTGGTCGGGCAGGGGACTGCCCGCTGATGGGTCGCCATGCATGGGTACTTGGGGCCGCACCAAGCCGGGGTCCCGTCGCAGCAACACTCCCATTCCGTCCGTTGGCCGCAGTACACGCATGACGGGCGTCCGGCCAGGACACGCACATGATAGTGCATGTGGCCGCCTCCCGCCACTGCTCGTAGTGCTCCGGTCAACATGGCGACGAGCAAGTCGGCATGTCCCGCAGGTGGCTGCGGGGCGGGTGGCGCGAGCGCAGCCTCGCTCGCCTCGACAACTCACTCAGCCCTATCAGTCGCCTCAACCACGGCCTCCTCCGCCTCCTGACGCGGCGCATCAGGCGCATCATCGTCGCCTGGCAGGGAGTCCCCCCCCCGCAACGGCGCCGTCGGCGGTGGCCGACGCCGTCATGGCGGGGTGTTGTGAGGAGGTGGCCCTAGACATAGGTGGGGCCGGCACCGCCATGTGTTGCTCCACATGCGGTGCGGTTCCTGACGCGACAGCTCCGTCGCACAGGTACCGGCGCCGGCACCCCACGCCTGCTGCGCTTACCACCAACCGGCATGTTTCCTTTGGGAGGTGGTTCATCCGCGTCGGAGGTGAGCGGCGGTGCCGGTGTGGGTGTGGATACTGCCCGGCCATTAGGGCTCCCGCCGCCCGCCGCTCCGCCGACCCACGCCGCGGCGTGTGCTGCGCCCCGCATAGTCGCCTCGAATATATTATACATGACGCGGGGACGGGGGGGGGGGGGGGATTCGTGCGAAGCTGTGGCTGGCGAAGGTGGTGGAAGTAAGCGTGGCGGCGTCGGCGGCGTTTTACCGTGCGTGCATGCGTGCGCAACCCCGCGGCAGCAAGCGCCGGACTCGGCGTGTGCCGGCGGCAGAGCTGCGAAGCCATGGACACGGTACAGGATGCCAAGTCTGGCTAAGCAACTGCCGAGGCTGGCGGCTTAACCCCCATGTCCGGTGGTTGAGGGACGGAAAGTGCGTAGAAGTTGATCGGCAAATAAGCCTGGCATATAAGCCTGGCTGTGCGAGGTTCCTAATAAGTAATGGCGGTTTGTGCTAAGTAATTCGTAGGGGTGGACCGTGCAGCGCAGGTAGGGGGCGGTATAAATGAGGCCGGGCACATATACTGCTCCACGAAACGACACTGCTGCCAGACCCGATCGTCTACGGCCGATATAATATTCACACTATATTTACATCGGTGCACACCGCCGCACACCGCCGCACAACGTTGCGCGCGCACATTCGTCGCGCACATATACGCGCGCCCTACCGCACATATTATCCCGGATTCACTCGGTGAAACCGCGTATTCATTACGCCGTGCTACTTCAACAATAAACATTGCGAAATTACACCGACACAATGCCGCCCCGACTAGCTCTTGATAGTACGTGCATATAAATAGTAGTGGCGCGCTGCTCCTCGCCTCCGATGTGTCGTTGACTGCTGCGGAAGGCGGTCGTCGACTGGGTGTTAGTTTCTCCACCTCGGCCGCCCCCCCCCCCCCCCCCCCCCCCTTCACCGCTCACAGCGCCATGGCAGACCTCGCCCCCCGGGCAAAAGTGGGCGGCGAGCCTTGTTGTCTCGCGTGTCCGCGCCGACGGCATCGAGGAGGACGAGAAAGACATGAAGAAACGCGTGACAAGGTGGGCGCGCAACAAAACACTCCACCATCCACATTAGCACGCACCCACTCGTGACTAACTTGTGCCGCGCGCAGGTTCGTCCGGGAGCGCCGTAAGGCCCACCTCAACGCCAAGGCTTCCACAGTGCCAGCGGCGCAACTCGTGGTGGCTGAGGAGGCCGCATCCTCAGCCGCTTAAAGGCGAAACGATTGTGGCTTGTTGTGGGCGTCTGGGCACAAGGGGGCGTCCCGACGCCAAGGTAAGGAAGCTCATGGTAGCGTCGTCGACGGCACAGCCTCCCGGGGTGGTGAAGACACTGACGGATGACAAGAAGCGGAAGAGGCCAGTGAAGAAGCGCCGAGGTAAGAAACTAACGGTCGCGGAGTCGGAGGCGGAGTCGGAGGCGCAGGCGGAGGCGGAGGCGGAGGCGGAGGCGGAGGCAGCGAGATCGTCGAAGCGGAGGGTCCCCCGGGCACGCAAGAACAAGAACAAGCAGTAGCCCCCGCCCCCTTACCCCCCTCCCCTCACTCCCCCGGCGGGAGCGGCGGGCGGCTCCCCCCGCCCCCCCCCGCCACATGCCCCGACGGCAGCTGTCGCGAATATTGTAATTTGAACATTCTTCGGCAAACCGCTGCCTGCCCCCCTCCCCCTCGCAAATATTTATGTAACGTGATCACTCTTTGGCAAAACATGGCAGCCAAACCTCCCGATGATGACCTTTGATCGGACGGCGGGCAGGCCCCTAGCCGAATAGTACGGCTGCGATTTGCGCTCCCATGTACTAATAGTCGTAGTTATCCACAGGACGACTCGTCATCGCGCCCGGGTTCGTACTAGATACCCGGTACCGGCTTAAAAAATATATCGCGTACTACCCGGTACCACACGGACAACCTTGTACCTTATACGTCAGTGCCATGTTACACGTCACCGGGCTGGTACGACTACCAGAATGATTACAATACGGATTTATCGCCCGCCGGCAATAACGCCGGATGTACTCGCACGTAACTGGATGGACGTGCCGCCACCAGCAGCAGCCTTCACGGATAAATAATAGTCGCTAGTAGTAGTGCTTCGTCACCCGCATGTCACATCTGAATCTCACAGTGTAGAGGGCATTGTAGCCCCCACCCGACCGAGCTAGCCGGCTCAGCGGTCATAAATCAAATACCGAGGACCACATAGCTACTCCGGTTAGCTCCTCTCCTCCATCACACCTTGCCATGAGCATGCAAGACGCCCCTCGCTGCCTTAGCTTATTGCATGTTGAACTCAGGATGGGATGGATCTGACTAAGGTAGGGACAACATGGGACAACATGTATGGGCGCTATTGCTCTAGCTATCGCAGGATGAGCACGGATTAAGTATTAAAGTACGGTAGCATCCGCACAACGACAGCATGGTTCTCGTATCCTAAGCGCCCGCCAGGCGCGCGCGCCGCCATATAGCGGCGCAGGTGCTGCGGCGGGCAGCACACTTCCCTACACCTCACCACTACCTTCTCCAGATCCTCCCACTCGGCTGCCCCTCGTCATATTGGGCGGAAGAGGGGCTAGAAAACAGAGGAGCATGGCCGGTATTAGGTTGAGCTGTGATAACACTGTGTTCCCCATCGTGTTTAGAGATAGCATGTCCTTAGAGCAACTCCGTCTGGGCGAGTGGATGCAACATAATAGCAGTTGCAATCAATTTCAATTTGTTGGCCAATAAAACACTTGCACCCCCTTGGTATAATATATATATATATATCGATATAGCATGCTGGTATGTATACGAAAAGCTAGACTAGTACATCACGCACTGTAGATCGTCGTGGTCACGACATCATTGCGATGATTATACGACAAACTATATTCGCAGCGTGGTTCGTCCTCTTGCACGGAGAGACCCTCCGCTCTTATTCCAAGCTTCGAAGTGTTCTGCCTGCTATACCGGTATTGGAAGATTTGCACGGCATGGCCGTCCTCCATTGCATTTGCATTTGAAGTTCATTGATTCCTGAAATAATACTATATATACGAAGCTTTCCGAGTGGCCTGCGTAGAAATCGTGTATTTGCTGTCGAAATGGTTCCATATTGATGGATCAGACATTGATGTAGTATGAGGGGACCTAGGAGAATCAACATGGAAATAACTATTTATCCCATTGCCTCTATCATTGCCGCCCCGAGAATCCGCAATTTCGCTTTCTATCGTCGCTGATTAGACGTAATAATTAGATAAGACGTAACATCTTGACAGGACGTGCGTATTCACACCGACATTGACTGACTATAGCGTAGTCAATGGCGACCGCGTTGGTCAATCCAATTACATAAATAATCTAGGTACACAATTCCATGTCCGCATGTCGGTGAAGCTGTGGTCTCTTGTTTATCCAAAACGTCCACAGCGTACGTAATGGGCACATAGGCGTACTTTTTATGCTTATAGATCCAAGGGTCCAAAATCAACGCGAACTGCCCCTAAGTAAAACGGGACAGCTAAACCTCGAAATTGAAGGAGTGGATGACGTTGTAAACGGCATATCTAAACTGAACATGTCAATATCTATAATTCCACAAGTCGGCATGACATATATATTGTCCTTACATACACAAAATAACACGGATGTATCACGGGCGTGGAATTGAAATGTGCGCCTATCTATCTGCCCGGTACGTGCGTACGCTGCGTCCCGGGTTCGATTCCTTCTTTATCTGCAATATCGGCCCGGTGTGTCCCAACTTTGCCTATGGTTGCCTGCGCTTCGTCGGGGTTCGAATGAGGCACTGTTCTAAGGGCTATGTATCTTTATGTATGTATGCATATATATGTATATATATGTATACGTATTTATGCCAGACCTATACGACTGCAGTTGTTGCAAGAGGTCAAGTGCTGGGGCGGCGGGGCGGCTCCATCGGCCGATGACCCGGGGCGAACTTTTACACAAAATATGCCAGCGGCAATTCAATGCCGGACGAGAAATTGCTAAATCATCACCACTCCGCGCTTTTGACGACTTCAGCAGCACAATACCAGTTCAGCATATTGTACCCGTACGGTGGCGACCGGTATTATTAACGCGCGCGCGCGCGCTACTGGTACTGCGCTGTTGATGGGGTCCTCCTCAGCGACGTTGCTCGCCGGTCATGAGCGACGGTCAGCCGTCAGCACCTACGCGGTAGCAGCTACCAGCGCGGAGCGACGCCCGGGCGAGGACAAGTGACCACCAGTGGCGTCGCGTGTCTTGTAGGCATCTCCGTAAGCAGCTCCAGCGCTGTATCACAACGCTATCTGAAGGCGGAGCAGATCAAGCCCCCACCGGCAGCGGCGCCATTGGCACGGCTTCGCCAACTCGACTGGCTGCTGCAGGTGCGGACGCCCTACCGCGGCGCGCGCGGGGCGTCGTACCTTTGGTGGCGGTTATTCTCACATGGGGCAGTACTTTACAGTAGCGCTCTGCGGTGTTTCATCACCGCGTATTGCGAAGCTTACTACTCGCCCTCCCCCCGCACCGGCCAGTTAGTCGCAGCAACACGGGAGCCACTACCTGCCGCTGGAGAAATACGGACAGACGGTGATATTCAGTCGCGCTCGCCCATCAGAGTACTGGGAGGGGTTGGCGCGAGAGAGATGGGGGCGGCGCGGCGGAGCCCGCCGGCCGACACAACGCGTCGGTTTACCACCGCCGCGCGCCCCGCCCTCGCGGTGCTACTGCTACTGCTGGCGGTGTCGGGAAGCCGCCTGGCGACCGCCTCGATGCTGCCGCCTTCGCCAGCGAAGACGGCACCCATGCGCCGCCCGGATCTGAGCGTCGCGACTGTGGAGCAATGCGGCTCCGTTGCACTAGGGGCGCTGCCTGCGCCACTTGGCGCCATCTCGCTCACCGACCTCTCTCTCTTTCTGGCCTCGGCGACGACGGAGGGCGCCGTCGCGGAATACACTCACTGGGGCGCCCAGAAGACCGAATCTGTGGACGCTGAAGCCATGCCCCGCGGTGAGTGCGACAGCGACACCGAGCCCAAGGGTTTTACTCTCGCCCGGTCCCTGGAGCTAGTAGGTGGCGGGTACTGGGAAGTACCGGTACCTGTTATTGGGTAGTACCTATTGGGAGGTACTCGTACACACTGGGGGGCACCGCCTGAATGGTAATACCCACCGGGTGCCTGGTGGGAAGTGCCCACTGGGAAATGAGGATATGAGCGAAGAAATAGCAATCGCATCATTGCCCCAAGCTCTCACCCGGGGTGAACTCACTGCATGGCCAGATGGCATGGGAATGGGTGTGCACGCGCCAGTAGTGAGGGCTGAGAGTATGTGACGTGGGCAGAAGGGAGCTCCAAACACCACCTGTGGGGAAAATATTCAGGGCAATTAGCGTCTGGTGCTGAAAGCGCCAAGGGCCGGGCTGCGGCACGAAGGATGCTCGTTCTCCGTGAACCTCTTCTCATTTATATAACGAAACCGGCTCTTGGCAGATTCCCCGAGCGCGCGGTGGGTGAGCTCCACCGGGAGCGTGGAGCTGCTGTACGAGTGGCCCCAGGCAGGCGGCACGCCCGCGCTCTCGCTCCCTGCCGCCAGCTTGCCGGCAGGATTCCGCTTTGCGGTGGGGGCGCAGCGGGGCTGGCAGACAGTGGCGGCCATCCCCGCGCAGCAGCTCTTCTTTGTGCCGGTGGTCCGGGAGGAGGACGGCGCCGCGCAGCTGCTCAAGGTCTCCGTGGCGGGTGGCGCTGAGCTCCTTCTTTCGGATGATGTCAGCCTAGGGTGAGATCCCT
Source organism: Tetraselmis striata (assembly GCA_006384855.1). NCBI lineage: Eukaryota > Viridiplantae > Chlorophyta > Chlorodendrophyceae > Chlorodendrales > Chlorodendraceae > Tetraselmis > Tetraselmis striata. The sequence continues at coordinate 25,526 of VCJN01000976.1, forward strand.
CCCGTCTTCCCATCATCCACCCATCCTGATTTCTCACTACGGGTGCCGGCGCACCTATACGCACCCTTATCATAAGCCAAATTCGGGCTTGCATGCGACCCACATGAACACCCGCAATAGTTACGCTGTAGTTTTGTCTACATTTGACCTCTAACAGGGAGGGCAGGTTCTTATTCGCAGCGCCCTGATTACCGCGCTGGTACCCGTGCCGGCTTCTGGGATTCCATCACCCCGCATCAATCCGCCGATACTGATGGTGCCGCATCCACGCCATGCAGGGAGGTCACCGACCTGGTGTACTCCGAGCAAGACGGGGCCCTCTTCCTGCTGTGCGGGCCCTCCAACGAGGTGCACCAGGTGGACCCAGCCAGCGGGGCATTGGTGGCATCCGCGGCACTGCCAGCCAGCGTCAGCCCAGACTGGCGCCCGGCCGCGCTGGGGCTGCTGGACAGCGAGGGCATCCTGGTGGTGGCTGGCATGGTGGGCGACGACGGGCAGGCCAAGCTGCTGTACCTGTGCCCCAGTGGCGACATGGTGCGCACGTTGGGTACGATGGAGCAGGACGCCGCCGCCGCCTCCGTGGCGCTGCGCGGCGCGCTGCAGTCGTACGACGCGGACGCCCTGCGCACCTGGCCGACGGAGCTGATGGACGCCGGCCTCACCTGCTGCTTCTTCGGCGACAAGTGCCTGCCGGGCAACTGCGACGTGCTGCGCGACGGCGGCTGGAGCGTGCCGCCGCTCAGGGACGAGGAGCCGGTGGCGCCCAACAAGCGCTGGCCGGTGGAGTGGATGAACGAGGACCGCACCTGCTGCGTGCTGGGCGACCTCTGCACCTCCTTCCACTGCTACTTCCTCATGGGCAACGGCTGGGACATGCCAGAGTACGCCCCCCGACCCGGTGTGCCTGCCACCCAGATGCGAGTTGAAATGTTTCATGAACAAAAAGCAAAGTTGTTGAAATTCATTGGAATGGATGATATTTTGGGTACGTCCTCCGCATACCGTAAGAACACTCATTAATTGGGTTCGCGGGTCAATTATTTTTTCTGCGCAATGAGTCGGAAGATCCAGGTGATATTTGTGGTTTATTCGGATATATTTCCACATAAATACAGTCTTTCGCTCTTCCCGTAAGGGGGGGGGGGGGGGGTCAAAAACGATAATATCCCGTGAACCCAAAGCATGGTTACGGGGTAGGCAGCGACTCTCCGCGACTTGGGTGCCGACCTTTGAAATTAGATGCAGTTCAGAAATTCATTGAATTGCTCATCAGCGATTTTCGTAGTCGGAGAAAACCCGCACCTTCTCACATAGAACGCCGCCATAACTTACCGCATATTGGCGCCCGCTGCAATCCGTTTCTTACTTGTGCCCCGGCTGGCGGGCGGCAGGTTTGTCCCGCTGCCGGTGCCCGAGCCCTGGGAGCTGGGCAACTACGCGCTGCCGGGCCCGTACCACAGCTGCCCGCTCGGCAGGCTCGGCTCGCTGCCCGGCGCCTCCCTGCGGGGCCTGGCCTTCGACGGCACCAACGCCACGCTCTGGAGCGCGTGGAGCAGGTGCTCCGACCCGTCGCTGCCGCCGAACGAGTGCAGCCCTTTTCCCAGCGTCCTGGAGCACTCCCTCTCTGGCGACGTCATCCAAGGCTTTGTGATCTCTGGTCTGGAGGAGTCGGCGGAGGTCGCAGGTAGACGCGGCCACATGCCAGTCGCGACACGGGCAGGGCCATCGCCGGCGGACCCGCTGGATGCTGTGGGCGGCGCCCTTTCATTCGTATACATCCATGGTCTCCCCGTCTGGCTGGTATCAGTCTGGCGCTGAGTGTAGGCCTGGCATACCGCTACGGCTGCCCACGCGGTGGTAACATCACCGCAACTAAGAACCCGCCCTCCCTGCCAGCAGTCAGATGTGGACGGGTCTATGGCGAATGTTCCTAGAGGGACGCCGAATCAATTGCTAAGAACCCTTATTATAATAAGCCTTAATTCAGGCCTGCGCGCCGCTAAGAACGTCCGCTAGACATCCGTCTGCATTTGACCTCTGACAGGCAGGTCGAGCTCGTGTTCGCAGTGTTCTACTACCTCGCCAGCACCCGTACTCGTAGCTCGCATGCAAGCCAATCTGAGGCTTATAGTAAGGGTTCCTATTATAAGTGAGCCGGCACCCGCAGAGCACTCACCCGCTGGTCCGCACCTCCGCAGGCATTGCCCTCCTGGGCGACCGCACCTTCGCCGTCGCCCAGGCGCAGCCCTTCAAGATCCTGTTCTACGACATGGACTTCGATGGCCTCCAGCGAGCCAACCCCCCGCTGGGGGAGCTGACGTGCCCTGGCCTCGGCAACGACACGGTGCGCCCGCCCGCCAGCAGCACCGGCGGAGTGTTTCCTCTTGCTGCGGACAATTATGACGGGCAGAGAGCCGGAGACTGACCCAGCGCGTGCCCCCCCTTCCTCTGGATCTCTGCAGGTAGTCAGCACCTTCACGTTCGACCCCGCCTCTGGATCGTTCTTCGTGGCGCAGGTCGTCACGACTCCTGCCCTTGCAGTGAATCGAAGTGCCTGAGATGCTGGGAATTAAGACCGGCAATAGTTGCTGTCATTTCTTATCCTTTTGAGCTCATATACAGCAGCTCATGTGATGACACGTTACTACGGGCAGTGGCCATACACGCCTCCACTGACCCGCATGCTGTCCCCGCCGCTGCTAGGCATCCGACCCCCAGGCGGTCCTCGCCCTGGATGCCGAGACCTGTGCGCTGCAAACAGCGATAGTGCCGGATTGGGACTACCCGCCCTTCACCGGCGCGTACTACTCAGCGCCCAGGGGCAGCGTGTACCTGCTTGCCGGCGCAGAGCAGACTGTGGGGCAAAGAAGGTGCGGCCGCGGCTCACATTCTGATTGTGTGCAGATAGCGTATGTCACCAACCCATCATCACTATATACGGCACATGCTATAGTTTCATTAATCTCCCGGTATTGATAATGCAAGTATGGAGGATATGGATGCTAATATCCTCAAGACCTACATATTCCTATCTATATACCATCAATACAACATTATATACGTACGACGTAGTCCCCCCCCCCCCCCCCAGACGTCAGAAGAGCCCCCGGTGCGTTACGATTACTGATCGGCACCCTGTCCCTTGCTGGTGAATGCGCGGATGCAGCTACCTTGTGGAGTACGACCCCGCGACCGGCGAGGAAAAGGGCTGGCTGAGCATGAGCGCCGGCGCTCCGCAGGTACGACTGCTACATATGAGTACCGGCTGTACCTTGCCCCCATCCACTGTTGCGCTGTCTGCGCTTTGTGACCACCGCCCCTAAGCTTTCCCACTGTTGCTTGGCAGGGACTAACCTTCAGCCCCGACGGCGCTCTCATCTTCGTGGCCGACGGGGAGCCCAACTCCCTGTATGCCGACACGCCATCCCGTGCGACTATCCTCTCGACGTTCGCCATCGGCGAGTGCCCGCCGGACCGAGAGGCGTTCACTTTCGCGCAGCGACTGGCGCACCCTAACGGGTCCGGGCCGACTCGCCCCCCGGCACCGACGCCGACGCCTGCCCCCACGACCCCTGCGCCCACGCCTGCGCCCGATCCGACGCCCGCCCCGACCACACCCACGCCGACTCCGGTCGTCACAACCACCCCGCCGCCGCCGACCACCCCCCCGCCACCGTCGCCCGGTGTGCCCGGCTGGTTCCTTGGCGATTTGGGCGCAAACTGCGCCACCGCATGCGCAGCCGTCGACCTCGCCTGCGACGAGGTGGAGTCTGCGGCCGCATGGCCAACGTCAGGCGTGGAGATGCAGGAGGTTGCCGACCAGGTCGGCGTGTCGTGCGACTCGCTGATCGGCACCGCTGTAATCCCGCTGCTGGCTGACGGCGCCTGCTACTTCCCCGGCCCCGGTATCGGCGCACCGCCAGGAGAGACCTGCGCCGCGTTCTTCAACGGCGTGCAGCGCTTCTGCCTGTGCTCGGAGGCTGGGTCGGCGCCGACCACATCACCAACATCCGTACCGACTACATCACCCACACCCGCACCCAACACCGTCAGCCCGACCCCTGCGCCCACCGCAGCGCCGACACCATCGCCTACGCCGTCAGAGGCCACAACCACACCGCAGACCCCCGTCGACCCCACCACCACGCCCGAACCAACCACGGCCACAACCGAGCCAGTCCCCACCTCACCGTCGTTGCCTGGCGCGTCTGGCTGGTTTCTGGCCGACGAGAGCGTTGACTGCGCAGCGACTTGCCTGGCGGTTGGCCTCAACTGCGACGAGGTGGCAGCCGCAGACATGCAACCTACCTCGGAGGCAGAGGTCGCGGCGGTTGCGGGGCTGCTGGGCGTGTCGTGCGGGACATTCAGCGGCAACGCGGTTGTCTCGCTGCTGTTCAATGATATTTGCTTCTTCAATGGCCTCGGCGCAACGGGAGAGCTCGCCTGCGGCGTCCAGTTTACGGGTGCGCAGCGCTTCTGCTGGTGCAGTGCATCGCCTGGTGGCGGTGAAACCACAGCACCGCCTACCACGGGTCCCGCCACCACTCTGCCACCGGCCACCACCACGACACCTGCTCCACCAACCGAGGTCACGACCACACCCCCAGTCATCCCAACGACGACCACCGCGCCCCCCGTCTCCACCCCACCCAGCCCCGATGGCGAGCCGGGTTGGTACCTTGGGCAAGTGGGCGCCGACTGTATATCGACATGCGACAGCTCAGAACTGATTTGTGACGAAGACACGCTGCACGCCAACCGACCCGTCACCGAGGAGCAGATGGCAGCGGCAGCTGACGCCGCAGGTGTCATATGCCCAAGCTACCAGCTGGCGCTGAACTTTCCGATTCTTCTCAACGCCGAATGCTTCTACGGCGACATTGGCGAGTCGACTCAGCCGCTGTGCGAGATTCGCATCTCGATTGCCGCGCGCTTTTGCTACTGCGTCGACCCGAACAACATTCCGACCTTCTCGCCCACGCCTGCTCCGACAGCTGCCCCAACGCCAGCCGCCACGCCAGTACCGACCCCGGCGCCGACGTCTGCGCCGACTACACCACAGGACCAGGTGGCATTCACGGTGGTCCCTGACATCGGATGCAAAGACATCAGTATCGGTGTGTTGCGCCTCCAGACGCAGTCGACATGCGAAGCAGCGTGCGCAGCCAGCAGCTCTTGCAATGCGTACACCTTCAACGTGCCCCGCGGCGACTGCTACCTGAAGAGCACCTGCGCGCTGCCCGAGCCGGAGGCGGGCGACGTGAGCGGCTTCAAGGAAGGAACGCCGCTGCCGACCATAGTGCCAACGCCGGCGCCGACGACGCCTCCCGTCTCCACGCCTGTTCCGACGCCGGCGCCGACACCTTTTGTGTTTACGCCAGCGCCGACAACACCACCAGCCCAGGTGGCATTCACGGTGCTCCCGGGCATCGGATGCGATGATATTAGCCTCGATGCCCTGACGGACCAGACGCAGGCTTCCTGCGAGGCGGCGTGCGCAGCCAACCCGGATTGCAACGTATACACCTTGAGTTTGCTCGTCGGCACCTGCTTCCTGAAGAACACCTGCCAGCGGCCGATGGCGTTTGAAGGGGACGTGAGTGGCTTCAGGGAAGGGACACCGCTGCCGATATTTGCGCCAACGCCAGCGCCGACGAGTCCCCCCGTCACCCCGTTCCCGACGCCGGCGCCCACGTCCACGCCGGCTACTCCGGCGCCCACGCCGTCTGGGTTGGTTTACACTATCCTGGATTTCATCGGCTGCAAGGACCCGACCCTCAACACCATCACCGACACCAGTCAAGCCGGCTGCGAAGCCGAGTGCACCCTGCTCGGCGCCGCGTGCCAGGCGTACACCTTCAACCGCCGCACCCTCAAGTGCTTCCTCAAACGGAGCTGCCTGGAAGCGGAGCCGGAGACCAACGACGTCAGCGGCATCAAGCCGGGCGGCCCCACCAGAGCGCCCACACCAGCACCCACACCATCCCGGCCATCCCCGCCGCGCCCCCCGACATCCTTTGACTTTGGGCCCATCACTCCCACCTCTGGCGAGCCCAACTTTGACGCCTCCCAGCTGGACGACTCGGTCTACCGTGACGTCATCAGCGGCGAGAAGGTGTACGACGTCAACCCCGACTACCGCCTTGCGTATTACGAGCTGCCAGCGTGGAACATGCCGCGCGGGCCGTGGCCGGCCGACAGCGTGGAGCGCTGCATCGAGAGCGCGCGCTCGGTGGGCTTCTTGGATGAGCGGAAGGGGCGCCCCGATGCGGAGTGCCCTGCGGGCTGGTTCCTCTGCCGCGGGCTGTGCTACACGCTGGTGCAGCGCAACAGCCGCGGCCCATACTACACCGGCAACTCCGGCAATGACTTCTACACCCCCGACTACATGGGCGTGGAGCAGCGGTGCGGCCTGTGCGGCAAGTCGCGTGTCGCCTTCATTGGGGAGGACCCCGACATGATGGCTGTGGCTGCGGAGGCTGCGCGGCAGGGGATCAATGAGGACAAGGCGACGTGGGTGCGGCGGTACCGCTTCCTGGAAGAGCGGAACCCGCTGGTGGAGGCCCGCGATGCGCCGGAGGACTTCCAGCCGTGGCACCGCTTTGTGGTCATGTCCCAGGACGACAAGGAGGGCGCCACCTACCAGCGCTACTACGACGGCAGCAAGGACAACCTGGATGAGGCGCAGTACGACAGGCGCTTCCGCAACCAGGAGGCCTCCATCCTGTGCGTGAACACGCAGGAGCGCATCGCGGCCGCCGACGCGATGGACTACGACCTGACCCGCCTCAGCTTTGAGGGCGGCTGCAAGGGAGACGACCGGCAAAATATGTGGGACAATCGGTATCACATGTGCGTCCACCGCCCTCTCTGCGCCTCTGTACCTGTCCACATGAGCGCGCACAGGGCTGGGGAGGATGGGGGGCGGGCGGGGGGTGGGGGTCCCCTGGGCACGCATGCTGTGTGCATAATAATGTGGAAGTCATCGGGTTCATGGAGGCGCAGGCTGACCCCCGGTGTGCTTGCCCTCGCAGGTTCTGGCCTCAGGATTTGTATCCGTATCCTGGAATCTGAGCTACTTCGTCACTATTCAAGCCCCCCCCCCCCCCCCCCCTCATATTTTCCACTATGTCTCGCTGGCAAGGTGTGGCCCCATTACGTCATGGCGGCAGATGGCATAGGTAAAGTTGGACTTGTGTATTTTGGAGCCTCGAGCGGGGCCCTCAGAGCAAGAGCCATTTGCTTGTCAGTGCCTTCCGTTTGTCTGGGGCAGTGAGGGGTCTGTACATAATGCCCAAGAACCACGACAGTTGCGTGTGAGAGGAGCCAATGCGCAGGTGCGCATTGGGGATAGCACACATGCGTCCAATCGCCATGTGTTCCCACTTGTAAGTATTGAGGCTGCCGCAGCTCTCAGAATTGTGTTGATATATATTGCCTCAAGATGCTGAGAGCATCTTCCTCCATCCTCCACCTATCCCTCCACACCGTACCAACACAAACGGTCTGCGGATGAATAACACTTCTGAACCCGCCCCCCCCCCCCCCCCCCCCCCCCCGCCCGGGGACAAAGAGGAAAAAACAAGTTTAAACAAGGAAATAAGTCAGCCTAAAACAGGAACACAACACGAATACTCCGACGCGAAGGTGCAAAAGAAATCAGTTTTTTGGGCCCCGCGGACCGTATTCATTCTACGGAATGAATACCCATCTGTAAGTACTGCAGCAGCACTCAGAGCTGTGTTGATATAGAATGCCTCCGGATACGTACTCCACCTAATGTGTCACCGATTTCGCACCAATATGCGCAAATAATGGCTCGCTGCAAAGTGCTCACCAATCCAGAACTTGAGCTCCCTTTGTAGGTAGAATTCGTCCGGCCCGCCGTATGTTGAGTCCTCGGGCGTGTCACCTTGAGTAGCTGTATGAATGCCCGGGTAGTAAACGATTCTTCTACCCTTCTACCTGGGGTGCCGGCATTGATAAAGCTCGGCAAGGATTCACCCAGAGTTGCTTAAGTTGTGTGACAGAAGCGAGGGTACGGCGTATAGCCGTTGTTTTGAGAAGTCTTCATATGGAATATCGCAAGCCTGCTCTAGCCCTACTCCACTGTACCTGAAAATAATATGTGCTAGTGAGTAGTCGCCGTTTTGAATCAATGATCAACCCGTGTTATCGTTGGACCTCGTCTACTCATTTGCTTATGTGTGAAAGCAATACTTGATTTGGGATCACATTATCCTATGATTACGTGTGCCCATCATCTGTTTGCTTTCAACAACGACGAACAGCGCACTCGATGCTGCTGGGTGCTTATGTGTTCATCACCCAACCGCAAAGAAAGTGGAATTTTCTATATCATTAGACATTATGATAATGTTGTCATTACAAAAAGTGTACAGTGGCAAACACAAATTGGGGCTGCCAGTGGTAGTGACGGCGGTGATGCAATCTTGCGCAGTAATTGCCGCCGCTCCGAATAGAACCAGCGCAGTAACAGCGACCAATGTCCACAATACCGCCGGTAAGCAGTATACTAGTAGACTGATATTTCCACGCGGAGCAGCCACTCATTTAGCTGCTACATGAAACTGTGCCGCTGCCCCACGTGCTCCCTATGCCCTGCTTGGCCGCGCGGGGTGCTTAATCATGGCGCACCTGACAGCCACAGCACACACAGTCACACATCATGTGGGCATCCATTGATGCATGTGGCGCCGTGGCGCAATGTGGCAGCACAGGATAGCAGTTCAATTAACAACCAATATATGAAGCTCCGCTGTGCGGCGCTGCGGCCACCCAGGATGATAACAACTAGAAGTCTCGAATTGACAAACCTACTGCCCACCGCTTGCGCAATGGCTGCTATCAGCGCTAACATGGCCACGCAACCGCAGGATGCCCCCTCCTTGGGCGACGGGATGAGTTTGTGGCACTGCGACGGTATATGGTCCTGCATTCTACTGCTACCTATACACGTACGTCATATGCAGTACTCAGCAAGCGCCGCCTGTCCACTATTATATTACTATTATATTTATTAGTTGTCTACACGTATTCCAACGGAGAACCCGCATATATCAACTACACCCATCCATCTAGTGCTGTATACGAAAACCTCTTAAATAATCCAGCTTGTCCGATTTTAACTGGGCGTCAGATATCTTTTGAAACTTAAATCGATCCACGCAAATAAACTGATCATGTATTGTTAATACACCCTTCCATATAACTATGGGTTTCCGAATTCGATCCACTTGGCCATGCGCAGCTACACTGAGAGCGTGCGCGCTTGCATGCACGTTACTCAGGGTCGTACGGATGGGGGGGGGGGGGGGGGGGAGGGGGGTCCGCGATAGCGCGATGCACCCGATATTGCCACGCGGTAGCCGTTGCCGGAAACACTTTCATTTAGGCAAAAGCAGGGCTTCTGGTGCTAGCGCTTCACAACCACAAACAGCGCCACTCGTGTGCATACATAGGCATGGACACCACTGCCCCCGTACTCATACCACATCACCCTTGCTATGATAAATAACTATCCACCATACACGCAGGGCATTGAAATTAGGTCATTCACGACTTGTTCCAAGCCCTACGTGTCGATGGTTTATGGGCAAAATCATGGACAAATGCGGCTGTGATCGCTGCACACGCAGGTGGGAGAGGGTTTTCGCGGCCTCCTTGCTGTGGGGCAAAGTTTTTCTATAGTAGGGCACGGCCGCATGCTCATAGCGCGCCAGCATGGTGAGCCCAGTGGGATGGCAATAGCGCGTGCACCTTCATGCGTCGATGTTGGTGGAAATAATGTTGTGAAAGGGGGGGTCCGGCATGGCGCGGCCGTGGGCATCGCTCAAGGGGGGCATGTGCCAAATATGAGTGGTCCGTGCACGAGTACACGCAACAAACTGTCCCGCCACCGTGTATCAGGTTTTGAGTTCCACTTGGCGGAAAGTTTCACGCCAAGGTGTTGACCACACGCTGGCACATACGTCAGATTTCGACCTATTATTTCTAAAAAATCGAAAACGTGTCTAATGAATGACCTCAGACAACCGTGCCAAAGCAGAGAAATTGTAGCCCTGCTCACGTAGATTTTAGTGCTGTTATTTATACAAACTTTTCTGACGTCTGTTCGCAACGCACCGAGCGTTACCGCGAGTTTGAGAATACCACTAAAATCAAAGGCATCAGCAAGCAGTGGCAATGGTATCACTCCACATCGTGCACGGGCGCACGCCAATATTGCCCCACCCCACCCAAAATATCCTAGCCTCCTTGTTGACATGTTTCCTCGCCCACCCATGGCCATCCCACCATGCAATAATGGTCTATGCATGCGCAGCGGGACGTGCGGGGCACCGACCCCCGTTGTTGTGGGGGTGCTCGAAACGCTCAGTGTGACGCAAGTGCCACTCGTGTAGGACACTTGTTCCTGCCAAAGAGCTTGCTTACACCCTGCTTGGGTGGCAAAGGACTAAGGGACATGCTAAGGGACTTCATATCGCATATGATAAAGGCTGAGCATAAATGTGCAACATTCCAGGATTTCAGGTCATAAACCCTATATTCAGCCGCCCTACTATTCGTAAGCTCAGATTCGGCGAGAAAGGGCCCTAGGACTTCGTGGAGGAGTGTAGTATACCGGTGTTAATAGTCTCTAATAATATAATCGTCTCCAATAGTGGTGGCAATATGAATTAGGGCCGCTGTGAAGTAACTCAAGCCACACATGCACGCTCATCTGTTTTTACTAAATATCACCGTCAATCCTGGCTCATACGCGAGGACCCGGACAAAATCAGCATAAATCACGAACACGTTGCCAACCAATCGAAACGGAAAAAGTCGGGTCGGACAGCTTACGCTGCCGAACCTGTGGCGCACATCTGCGATGCGGGGCGGCTTTCACCGCCCGAGGTGGGGCTCGAACCCACGACCACAAGGTTAAGAGCCTTGCGCTCTACCAACTGAGCTACCCGGGCATACCAACTCAATGAAATTTATATTTAATATAGTTTGTTAACTCCACGCTTAATCGAATGACGCACCTGACGCCGACTTGAGCTCCCCTTCCTCATGACCACATCATGAACCTCTTCGATTTGCGCAGGGAGCGTAGATGACGCTCTCGCCTTAAGTGCCTAAGCAACATCGCTCTACCGAAGTGCCAGGCAACGATAACGATGCGGTAGTGTCACTGCTGGAAGGGCGTTCTGCCGGGATCTGGGACACTGAGATGCATACTTGACGCTGGCAGCGGTCGGAGTGGCCTCAGCAGCCACCGGTGCGCCACGTCGCCGATCGCTCAAAATGTTCATTGTCAAGACGAGTGGCACACCTGACGCGACGGCCGACAGACCGGCGTGGCCGCAGCTGACAGAAAGTTCGAAATGCCGTGCTTCGACGACGTCGGCATACAACTGATGCAGTTGCTGAGGCGAATTGTTGACCAAGCCGGCCTCGTTCGCACAAGCAACTGTCCACCGTGAAGCCACCGCTTTGGAATTTCCGGACAGGCCCGGGCTGCAGCGTGTTTATTTATCTTATCAGTACCGGGCTCGCTTAATCCGGTATCAGAGTACAGCAGCAAGCAGAAGGTAGGACTACAGCGGATTACATCTACACGGCTACACCTCGTGTCTACCTGTGAAGGGATGCACTTATGGTGGCAAGAGTCTGTGCTACTCCGAGGTTGTGAGGGTGAATGTATTCTGATTACAGTTCCGGCAAGGCGCCGTGCTGATATATCAGCAGGCGCCGGGCGGCCGACGGGGCGCAGGCGCAGCCGCTACGAGTGTTGCGCGCGCTACGCGCCTTAATGTGTGCTACTGTTGATTAGGGTTAGTGAGGGTATAGGATATATCCTCACACTACCTGTACGCGCGAGTACCAGCAGTGAAATGAACAATCGGTACTACAATCGGGGGCCCTCCTTCCTGTAGTTCATGGGGCGGTACGGGCAGGGGTAATAGATGTAAGCACCAATAATGCGCTCGTTTATGCCCCCTTCCCCCGGGTCACAATAACGGGGGGGGGGGGGGGGGGGGGTCAGATATGGGGGGTTTGATTCAAGGGGTACGGGCACTCGCCAGGTAACACAATCAGAATCACGAGATTAATTAAATAATCACAACAGCGGACTCGCATGGTCGCTGTTCATTATATCAGGCTAGGGGGGGGGGGGGGGGCATTAGTAACGAGGCAATGTCACTGTTATGAGGTGAACACTGTCAACAACGCTAGCCGAATGGATAGCACCTCATCCCCATGTGCATCCAGCTGAGCGAAGCTGCAAGCCTGATTCTGCGCACGCGGGTGAATCAATCCAGCGCGCACCTCCAGCGAGCAAGTGCCCGAGTTGTGCGGCTCATGAAAGCAAATGGCAAATGGATACATGGATGGCGCGTGCTGTAGAATGGGAGAAAGGCAAGAAACAGGAGCAGGAGGCCAAGGTCCTCAGGCGCCCAAGGAGGACCACGGCCAACAGTTTCCACACCGCCAAGCACCCTGGCGAGGGCACTGCCTCTACCCTGCCTCATAACTCTCGTTTGGTGACACCTTCAAACGCCTCTGGGGGAAGAAAGGCCTTGCGCTCTGCTCAGACATCAAAAAGTTCCGGCGTCCCTCCAACTCATGAATCTGAGATAAGCACTGCGCGAATCCTGCCAAATATTCAACGTGCGTGGTCATCGATCGACACCCACGGAAGAAGAGTGTTAGGCTGGCCTCGCATTTTGGCAGCGTGTATCTTTTGAGGCAGTCGGCCTTAGGATGCTCCGAAACGGTAGCCCCTGTTTTCACTGCTCAATAATATATCCAGGCATATTGTGACAATGCACGATCCCCCACAGATGCTGTACATGGGCATCTGCTCGAGCGCAGCGCTGTTGTGCAAAGCGTCACTAGCATAGCCCTGTTGCCAAAATACTTTACACGTAGAATGTGAGCATGTAACAATCAGAGAGTCCACTCAGAGCGCAGTATCAGTAACAAGAGCTGCAGATCTCTCCGACTTGATCTCTGTCCGGCTGAATTGCTGTGAGCCAGCCATCCAACGATTTTCGTCTGGCTGTGTTTTGATGACGTCGTCCTCACTGGCATGTGCGACATGTGCAATGTCATGTGCAACGTCACTCGCCGTCATGTGCAACGTAATCGCTAGGGCCGCACCAACTACACGCGTCCATAGATCGTCAACCACTCATACTCTTGCGCATACAGTATTCATTGCCGACATTATATGAAATGTGTGAAGTGCGAACTGCGAACTGCTTGCTGGCTTGAAGGTGCTTCGCTAATGATCTATGCTGTAATATCAATATCAACGCTTGAATGCCTACTGGGAGCGCGTAACACTCAAGACATCCGACGAGCAAGAATTTGGATGGACAAATGTAGACATAGGAACGGAGGGGGGAGGGGGGGGGGGTCACAATGGGCGCCTAATTTGAGAGGGCATACTACACTGAGAGTTCAGAGCTGTCAGGAATGATCACATGCGGACAATCCTGGCCTAGTTATGGATGGTTCTCAGCCGCCTCATGGCAGCTGAGCTAACTGGTGGGGCTGCCTTGTCAGTCCCGGTCAGCACGCTGGTGTCAGCATGGCAAAAAGCCAGCAGTAACATCAGCTGCCCCCCACCTACTAGCACATTTGAAATTCATAAAATAGCAATCCTGAGGTCAATTATTTGACTGATCCCTTGCCTCCCTGCGTGGCATCAGCACTACAAACCTGTGTGGCTCATGGCTGCGCCATCACCAAACTTGCCATTACACGGGCTTTGTCGGCCTGTGCGGGATGGATTCAAAAGATACGGTACCATGGCTTTCTCCTGACCTCTGTAGCACCTGCTGGCTGTGAGTCTGCCGCCAGCGATGTATCTGTAGAAGTAGCAGCTGCCACCTGCTGTGAGGGCCGCGGCTTGCCCGATACCTGCGCCCACATGATGGTGCGGCATCGGTCCACGGAACAGACAGCGCCGCAGCTCGCATCCATTTTACCGCATGCGCACCCCTACCGCCATCGGCATCACCAACGCTGGCCGCATAGCGACCAGGGCTCTCACCTGGAAAGCGCGCGCCATGCTGGACGCCACGTCCGCCTCATAAGCCGCCGCACGGCTCTGCTCCACGTTGCACGCCATTATGTCCCCCACCCACTCGTCGTCCATGAACATGCCCTCCTCCGCACTGAACACCGGCCCTTCCCGCGTGCTCTGCCTGGCAAGTCGCACGCCGCAGCCCTGCATCTTGCCCTTCTGCCACTCGCCCCGGTATATCCTGCGCCCAGCCGCAAAGAAGGCTGTCAAGATCAAGACAATCGCACCACCCAACATCAGGGCTTTAGGGTGTGACCAACTCACGTGCCGTTGCCCCAGATGTACACACCGTAGCCCTCCATGCGGTTGTCCGCAAACTCGCCCTCATACCTGCGCGAGAAGCGACAATCGGTATGAACAATGGCTCAGTGGAGATGGAGCGAGAGGCATCACCATTGAGAGTGAAGTGTAGATATTGCTTGTAATTTATGAGAATGCCAGGGGGGGGTGGGGGGGGGGGGGGGGGGGTACCTGTCGCCATTGGGGTAGGTCATCACGCCACGGACCTCGCACTTGTCCAGTCTTGCCAGCCCCTCGTAGCTGGAGGGCCAGGGTCGTGCGCCACAAAAGCGGTGTTTAAAGACATAGGCGCGGGGGAAAGGGGGCGGGGGGGCAACAAGTGGAGGCGACGTCTCTATGTGGGGGTGACGCGTTTACAGGCAGAGAAAGGCTGGAAGCGGGAGGGGCCTCACGTAGAGCCGTCGGACCACTTGACGCTATCCCATTTCAGGTCGTCCATTCTAGGGCGGGGGCTTGTCAGCACAGACTTCACTGGGAGCAGGCGGGAACCCAGCGGGAGGTTGGACAGCCGCTCTTCGAGTCCGACGAAAGAGTGCCGCGCACTCGACCAGCGCAGCTGGTCGACTTGGAGATGCCCCGCCGACTACCGTATGCTGGCGACGCAACACTGCTGCGCGGGCGGTGGATAGTTAGTAAGTGTGGATGGATTGGCGCATGTGTCTCGCGTCAGCCGCTATGCTGAGCGACGGACAAGTAACTGGTAGCTGATGATTATGTGTCTGTGGTAGTTGTCAAAGGAGCTCAAGCATCTGCGCCATGCGCCGGTGCTGGCGTGATCGTCAGCATCAGCAACGTCAGTGGCGGGTTACGAACTCCTGAATTCTGAACCCTATTCGTCTAGAGCATGTCATCAGTCTGTCACCGACTCACCGCCCGCCGCCGCACGCACGCCGAACTGCAGCGCAGCAGCACAAGCAGCAGCGCGCAGCAGTGCTCGTCGTACATGCTGATATACTGTAGTTACGGGCACGTGGACTCGGACACGGCGGTGACAATATACACACGAGTACAGGTATAGTCGCTACTAATAGCACTGGTAGAGTGGTAGCGCATCTACCAGCATCCGCCATCGAAGTTTGTGGTGTTGGTGTTGGCACTGACCTTCAATTAGTGTTGCAGGATGCCTCGGCAATATTTGCTTCTTCATAATAACGTACCGGTAGAGTGGCAGTGTTTTAATCGGTGATCCAACAGTGTTGGAAATTTCGTCACTAGCCTTTAGTTAATCTTGCAGAATGCTTCGGCAATTTGCTTGATGACTACCGAGCGTCGCCTACCCAGGGCTTTCCGTAACGGATTGCTGCCTAAACGGCCGTCGTAGTAGAGACGCTGCAAGGGTTTCACTGGTGCCAGTCCTGTCCCGGGGGCGGGGGGGAAAAACGGAGTGGCCTACCCCGTAGGCCTTTCCGTGACTGGATCGCTGCCTAAACGGCGCCGTTGTAGAGACGCTGCAAGGGTTTCACCAGGGGTAAACCTACCCCTGTACCCCTCGTCTCATCATTGGTGTCAGTCCTGTCTTAGGGGCGAAAAACCAGCATCCATGGTCCCCCCGCCTCGCTCGAGCGGGATGCGCGGGCCGCTTTTAACAAGCGGCTGCTTGTGTCAATCTTTTATTAGTAATGCTTTTAGCTCTGGGGTTTTTCCCGCCCCCGGGACATGACTGACAGCAGTGAAACACTTGCAGCGTCTCTACGATGTCCAGTCATGGATGCAGTCACGGAATGCCCATGGCGGTAGGCGACGCCAGGAGCGGCCTGCTTGGCTGTTGCCTTCACCGTGGCCCGGGCGCGCATGGTTGCTCCCTGTGATCACCTTGGTGCGGGCTACTGAGAACGAAGTTGTCGACTTATAAAATCCCTAAATTCCGGAACTAACAACCCAAATCATGACGGTGATACCCCCACCGCGGGAACTCCACCAACATATGTTTCATAGTCTCAGATTCACCTCGGCCACATGCAGAACAGTGTTCAGCAGGGCACCGCTCAGGCATGGCATGGCATGGCATGAATCCGGGCCAGTCACGAATCGGGATAGTGGATTTGGCCTTTTTTGTAATTCACACCAGCGCGGGGCGTGGCGGGCGGCTCGCGGCGGAAAATATCAAAGCAGTAGTAAGGATTACCTGTACCAGCAGCAGTCGCCACGCTGGCGCGGACGTCATATCATGTACCATGATGTTGTTTTTTCGCCCCCGGGACAGGACTGGCACCAGTGAAACCATGATGTATGTCGTTGCTTGTCAACCAACCTGCTGCAGCAGCAGGCTCTGCACAGGCGGTTCACCTTGTGTGCTGGTTTTGCCCATCAGCATCTTGAAGTGAGGCACCTCCAGTGGTCCTGTGACGTGCTGAAGTGTCGACGGCCAGGCAACCATACTACTGTCTCATTTCTGGGTACAGGTGACAGCTGGGAGTCCTTCGCATACAATGTCTGCGCGCCGGTTATCATCTGGGGCGCCAGCGCGTCGTGCCCTGCTCCTGTTGCAGGCATGCCCCGCGCCCCGCCCGATTGCTGGGGCGCCCGGCCCCGTGCCCAACATACTCCACCCCCACCCGCCCCCTTGTCGAAAACTGCTGAATTCTACTGACGAACAATCCCCCATCGAATGAACCTGCAGCTTCTCCTGCTTATGGCGGCCTCCGTGGCAACCTACCCCACTCGCAAGCTGCTAGACACAAGAGGTTGGACCTCTCCCCCCCCCCCCCCCCCCCCCCCTCCCCCCGCGCCCCACGGGCTCTGGCTGGCGATTCGGCGGCGCGCCGTCGCCGTCCGGCTGTCCTGCGACTAACCCTGCATAATCTTTCGACGCAGGTCTCGGGCTGTCTTCATCGCGCCGACAGTCATCGCCGGGCCAGGGCTTCAAGTGAGTACTCGCCCCACCCTGCAGACAAGACCACGCGGGCCGCTAGTAGCGCTTGGGGGTGGGCTGGCGGGGGGGCGACTTTGCTGGGCGCCTTATCTCGTCTGCGCTCCCCGAACTCGCCGTGCAAATAAGGGAAACAAGTGGGGCGGAGGCTGCTGATCTAATATGCCGCACAGAATGCATGCCAACGGGGAACCGATCGTCAAGGTGGACGTCGGAGATGGCCGCGGGCATAGGTGCGCTCCATTGAGATACGGGCTAGTGGGGCGGGGCGTCGCTTCAATTTTCTCACCACCGGCTTGGACTCCACCGATGCAGGGAGATGCCTTGGGGCACCGCGTACCGCAAGGCCCGCGAGCAGGGCACGCATCAGAAAATCGTACGCGCCGCCCTGGCCGCCTGCGCGCGCGAGCTGCGACTTCGGACGGCTGACGCGCCGTCTCCGTGACAGATCACGCGGCATTCTCCGAGACTGAGCTCTCACTGTTCGGTGGGATCGCTGCGCTGCAGGGTCTTGACCCGGACGCGGGTAGACGTGGCAGCGGCAAGCCCAAAGGCAGCGGTTACCAGCAGCACATAAACTCGCACCATCGGGTATGGATGTGCCTGCACTCCCCCAATTCCCGACACATATCATGAGATTCGTACCTGGTGACCTGCCTGCTTCCGGGTCTCCCCTAAGACCTCAGGTCCCCCCCCCCCCCCCCCCCATACACATACTGCCACCCGGTTAAAATCGTGTCATTTTGTAGTCCAACCGGCGCGGGTACTACAAGCACATGGACAACCTGGCCAATAACCCCAGCAAGATTGAGGAGTGGCACAAACGGGTACGCACCCACCCACCCTCCTCCCTGTGGCCCGCCCGCCCCGAGGTTTACTCGCACAACTCTCAAATAGTGTCTATCCCATCATCCCTGCAGGTTCAGCGCGCCGAGGCGCTGCGCACTAAGCCAGGGCAGGACCGCAACGCGCGGGCGCACCACGCTGCCCAGCCAGGGTACAAGGGCCCCGTCATCTTACCCAACCGCGGCTAGACCCTTAGCGTGTCTTAGGAGAGACCATCTGGGCCATATTGTCACAGTTCATCGAGGCCATCGTAGGAGGCATCGACCTCGCTTACTCAAATACATCACAGGCCCCACCCTCCATGCCCAACCCCTGGCCTGCACTCATCAAACCAACTTCCCCAAAGTAACACCAAGCCCATGAGGATGGACATCTGCCGCCCAAACCGCTTCTGGGATAGATCGTCTGCCTGCCTGGGCGCAGCCATGCCCACAACATGCCCTTTCATGCCGCCCTCCCGCAGCTCTGCTGCTGTGTAACATGTGAATACGTCATTTAATAGCGCCTAGCCCATCTGCAAATGATGCCACACTAGCGCGCAGCCCCCATGGCCCCGCATCAGTCCTCCATGTCCGAGTCGTCCAGCGCGGCCTTGGCGGCGGAATCGGCCTCGGCCAGCAGGTCGGCCGGCACCTTCTGGAACTCCATGCCGCTCTCCTCGCAGATCCAGCCCATCTCCAGCTCAAACGGCTTCTCCTCCTCGTGCACGCGGTGCACGATCTTGGCCAGCTCCTTCACGCCCTCGCGGCAGGTCATCTCGCCCAGCGTGAGGCGCTCGATCTCCGTGCGCGCCTGCTGCCGCCCCTTGCCCACGGCCGCCCCAAAGTAGCGGTGGCTCACACCGCTGGGCTCCACCACATAGAGCGCCGGTCCGTCACGGTCGGCGACCGCGAGCAGGGTGGTGCAGCCGTAGGGGCGCACGCTCCAGTACAGGTTGAACAGGTGCTTGTAGCTGGACAGGCGCTCATTGAGCACATGGCCGGGAATGGGCCCGCCGTGGAAGCTCTTGTAGTTGGTCGCCTCCGCCTGCGCGCGGTTCAAGATCTGCCGCCCGTCGGGCGCCAGCCCCGCGGTCGCCAGCCCCGCGTGGCGGTCCACGGGCGCAATGCGCCGGTTGGAGCCGCCCACCAGCATCTTGGACACCACCAGCTTCTCCACCGCCAGGACCACGCCGTCCTTGCAGCGGATGCCCGCCGCCGTGCCGGCGTTGTCGACCGCCTTTTGCGCGTACTCACTCTGAAACACGCGCCCGTCGGGGCTGAACGTCGTCACGCTCAGGTCGTAGCCCGTGCCAATGCCCGCCTGTGGTGCGCAAGGAAGAGGATTGATGCAGGCAGGCCGGAGAGGATTGGGAGGGGGGGGGGGGGGGGTCAGCACACTCGTCACATGTTCTTATCAGGTGTTGGACTGAAGCTGAGGGGTAACCCTCAGGGGAGTCGCGAGGGGGGGGGGGGGGGAGGGGGAGGAGTAAAAGTATATGGGCGAGTGTCAAGCAGACGATCCGCTGGGAAAGTGCAGAATTTGGCATCACATATGTCCTCAAGTCCACATGCACACTGGATGATGGGACAATGGGGTGATGCGCCAGGAGGACGTGGTGAAAAGCGCTGGGTGGGTGTTTTCAGAGGGCGGGAGGGTGGCTGGAGCTTGGCAGGGATGTTGGGTCAGGGAAGAGACGCAGGGAGAGAGGAGGCATTCTGCACGAAGATAGGGAACTTTCCAGAGGGAAGTTGTAGGACTTGGTGCTGGCGGTAGGGCGGGCGACTATGAAATGGGGCAGGGGGTGCTGCATGAATCAAGGTGCTCCTTTGCTACCCCCCCCCCCCCCCTAGGCCAATAATAACTGTTATTCCTGCCTGAGTAGCTGTAGCCGCCTACCCAACGCGCTGGCCCTCCCATCGAGGGGGCGGGGAGGGGTTTTACTTTTCGTTTTACTTTTGCGGGGTTGGGGGGGGCGGCGGGGGGGGGGGGGGGGGGGGGGGTTAGCGGGGGGATCTGGCCCAATAAGCAAGCGCGGAGGCCTCCCGCTGCGGTCTCGCGCGCAAACTGGTGGTCCCGGGGGGTGGGGGGGGGGAGGGGGAGGGCTATAGAAGAACTCAAATTACGGGAAGTCGGGGTTAGAGGGGGTGGAGGAGGAGAGGTGTGAGGGGGGGGGGGGGGGGGGGGGGGGGGGGGCTGAAGAGGCGGGAGCTTGCTGGCTGGCACACCGCACCATGGTGGCGCCGCCCGCTCCGTCTCGAGCGGTCTGCTGGTGCTGATCCGCCCGCGAATCGGGAAATGTAAATTTGCCTGCTAGTTTGGCGAGTAACAAGTGCGGATGGGAGGGTCAGTGGCGCAAGGAGAGCACTTTGATGGCCGGGAGGGAGTACGAAGCAGCTACCGTGCTGGCGCACCAGCAGCTCCGATCTGCCCTGCCAGGCCTCTACTGGTGCTTCGATCTCTGCCGGCAGACGAGCGCCGCTGCTGCTCCTGGCTACTCGCTGGAGAGGTTTGTCGCGCGGAGCGCGCCACTGCTCGTGGCGAATCATCCGTGCATCCAGAAACATATCAGCACAACTTTTTTCCCGCTCCCGGGACAGGACTGGCACCAGTGAAACCCTTGCAGCGTCTCTACGACGGCCGTTTAGGCAGCAATCCAGTGACGGAAAGCCCTGGGTAGGCGACGCTCCGTCATAGTCATCATCAAGCAAATTGCCGAAGCATTCTGCAAGACTAATTAGAGGCCAGTGACGGAATTTCCAACACTGTTGGATCACCGTCTAAAACACTGCCATCAAAATACCCGGCACTGACCACGAAAGGTCCGCCCTACCCGTTTGGGCGTCGGCCCATTCGAGTAATGCGAGTTGGGGCAAGCCCCAACCCGCGGAGCAAAGCATTTCGGGAGTGCGATACATGTGCAACAAAAAAGGCAATGTGAGGGAGGCCCGACGCCATAGCTGGAAAAATTTCCCATTCCCAGTAAAATCCAGGGCGCCGTGAAGGGAGGGGGGAACCCCGCCCAAAATAAAGGCAGTTAAGTCCTCAGGTGTGTAATACTCGGGTGTGTAATTGGATGATAATGTGCAACCCGGCCACAACTCCCGCGGGGACACCCACACCGTATTGTGGCAAGTAACGGGTTTGACGCATAGGACGCATAGCACAACTTATTCGGCATACGGCAAAAATATCCTACAGGTACCTGTATGCTATCGGCCTATCGCCGAGGTACCGGTGTGAATTACAAAAAGGGCAGTTCCCCAGAATTAGAAAATCAACACAGCAAGCCGCCTAAAAGCGGCCCGCATCCCGCATGAGGCGGGATGGATGAGTGATGCGCACGCAGTTCA
Source organism: Tetraselmis striata (assembly GCA_006384855.1). NCBI lineage: Eukaryota > Viridiplantae > Chlorophyta > Chlorodendrophyceae > Chlorodendrales > Chlorodendraceae > Tetraselmis > Tetraselmis striata. The sequence continues at coordinate 46,977 of VCJN01000976.1, forward strand.
GAGTCCGGACCACGCGTGCACGTGTGTGTGTGGGTGATCCTCGGACGTGCTGTGCAGCTTCAGCAACGGGATGGCAGACGAATCTGCGCCGTCTGATGAGGCAGCGAGCGCGCTCTCGAGGGGCCACCAAGCTCAGGACCCTGAGGAAATCTCTTGCGAGCAAGGCCTCCTGGTGAGCCCGGGTGATGCACCGAGTGCCCCGCGCGATGAGAGGGCACCCCGATCCGCAGCCAAGCATGCGATACCACGCACTGTGCGGCGCACCCCCTTGCTCACCTCACCCACTGTGCCGAAGACCATGCCCGTGTACTCCGACATATCCAGGATGTCTCGAAGAGGACCCTTCTGTCCGGGCTCCGTGTTGTGCCACGCCGCATCCCGCGCAGCCAACCCCCGTTGTATGTCGCCCAACAGGGAGCGCTCAAACCGAATGATCCACAGCCGTGCCCCGGGGCACTGCAGTGTAGTTACTTGACCCCGCACCGCATAGTCTTGAACTCCAGCAGCGTGGACTTCAAGCTCCGGGGATCATAGCTCCCGGTCACGACGTTGAACGCCGGAAGGGAGAGCTCTGCGTCCGGCACTAGGTCCTTGAGCTCATCCCTGGGTACGGTGTTGCCGAGAGGCACTGCCTGTTGGAACAAGTCATCCACCTCCCACGGCGTTCCGGTACCGGGATATTTCGGGCGCGCTATTTTTGTACGAGTAATCGTTATGCAAGCCGCGTGCCGACGCGCCCTGCACATCACTCACTCGCTCAGCCACCAAGGTCACGTCAGCACGCGCTTGCCACTCGTGACCGCAGCCATTGCACATCCCGACCCCCACAGCCTTGGACCTAAAGTCTTGGCAGACTGTACGCGCGGCAGCCGGGCAGTTAGTGGGCACAATTGTCAACATTGACAGCGCGTCCGCCACGGCGAGGTACGGATGCCCCCCATTCCGCCGCATTTGCTCGCCCCTGTCCCACCCACCTAGAGCCGAATCGGAGAGATGTCGGCAGCCCGCCCGCCCGACACACGCCCAAGAGAGCTAGTGAGGGGGCTACCTGAGGTCGTGACCGGGGCGGATTTTTGAGTTCCACCCTCAACCCTTGGCGTTGTGTCCATTAAAACAAGTGGGTATAGGCTGAAATCCGCGTTGCGCCGACGCAGCAGCGCAACGGTATGGCACGGCGCGAGAACTGCGGTCGCTGCATTTTGGCCATCGCGGCCAACCAGCCCGCCGCCACCGACGTATGCCGGAATTGCGCCCGCTCTACAGCCCTGGGAGCCCTAGCACTCGTGGAGGAGGGGGTGCTGGTCGCGGCGGTCACTGAGGCGCTATACGAGCGCTGCAACAGCCAACACACGCAGGGCGGCCGCAAGTTTGCGACGGCCAGCTTCAAGAACATTCCCGCCGACCTATTAGTTGCGTTCTGCCAGTCTCGACCACAATTGTGGCACTTGGTCAAGGACACGACCGACCGCAAGGGGAAGCGCGTGGTGAGATACATCACGTATACGTCAAAGGGCGTCGCGTCGGTCCTCTTCTTGCACGAGAAGCATGGCGATCCGCTAAAGCCGAGGCAGCATCGAAGTGCCATGCAAGCAGCTCGGCATAAGGCGCGCCGCGAGCAGCACGCTAGGCGGGGCGCCCATGGCGGAGTGCGAATGACGGACCGCGGCGACATGGTCTCTGTCTTGTATCCGCTTGCCTTGGAGGTGGCGGAGACGCCATATCCCTACTCCGGCAGCACGCTACTTGAGCGGGCGGGGACCGTGCTGTTCCAGACCGGTGTCGTGGTTGCGAAGAAGGGCGCAGACTTGCAGCTCCCGACCGGCTACCCCACCAGCACCAGAAACCCAAAGGCATGGCCCCACTTGCCCCCTTATGCTGACCCCGAAGCATATGCCATGCGCGAGCTGCAAGTTATAGTGAGGTCGCAATTATGCATCTGGTCGGCGCAACCGATGATAGCGACGCGCTGCAGACTATTCTTGATTGGGATTGCAGCGCGCCCATTCCACCACCACCCCCTAGGCAGATAGGGGGGTCGGTATTTCGGTGGGAAGGCCCTCCAGGGGAAAGTGAGGCGGATAGACTAGAGCGCCGTGCCCTCTGGGCAGTGCGCCCTCAGGAGCAGCGCGAGCGCGAGCTGCGCGCTTGCGCGCTGAGCAGCGGCAGCAGCGCATGGAGCTTGAGAGTGCTAGGTCAGACAGCGACACAGAGGAGCGGGACATGCCGTCGCCGTGCAGCGCAGAGAGCTTCACTAGTATAGACAGCTGGGATGCGGCACACTTCCCAGCCGTGCGGCAGCATTACAGGCAGAAGATGGCGCGGCGAGCGGCGGAGGCGGCACGGTTGGTAGAGCAGGAAGCGGCGGAGCCGGAGGCAGCGGCGGGTACTGCTGGTCCAAGTACCCGCCCTCGCCGTTACAACGTGGTGTATGGCAGATCTCAAAAGGGGAAGGCTGCTCACTAGATAGCTGTAACTATATATATTTACTTCTGCTTCTTGTGCTTGTCGGCCCGCTCTGCCATCACGCTCTTGCGCTTGGATGCCTTTGCAGCCAACTCCTTCTTCACCTTGTCCGCCTTCTCCTTTGGCATGTGGGGTTGGGAACGCTTAGGGGGGCCATGCATGTCTCGGTGATGGGCCATTAGCGTGCTGCGCTTTAGCACTTGGCCTGTCATGGATAGCGTCATCTTGCCACTCCTCAACATGCGCTGCGGCTGATGGTTGCTCCCTTGACGGAAGCCATGCTTGATCTCCCGATTGCTATGCTCCATGCATTGTGCGCTGTAGTGGTCGATACAGCCGTGCCGCTCCATCCACATCGGAAAGTGCCATGCCACGTGGTGCATGTACGGCGTGATGTCCTCTGCTGTGGCAATGTCTAGGAAGGCGGCAAAGAAGAGCTCCACGTCGTCCCGCAGTGCCCGTGCTGCCCGCCTGCGGGCCTCTAGGTCATCACCTCGGTCCACTGTTGTCATGGCAATGTAGCAGTCCCACACCTTCCTCAAATTGGGCCTGATGGGATCGGAGCGGGAGATGATGGCGTCGAGCACCACCTCATGGCCATCCACCATCTTCTTCACCTCCGGACCAATCAACGCAGGTAGGTCGGCCTTGGTGATTGCCTTAACCTTTCCAGTCTTCACCTTCACCTCCCGCCCCGGAAGTCCGATGAGCTGCATGGCATCCATTATAGCTTCCGCTTCCTCCTTGGTCTTGCACCGCTTGTGGACAGTATGCCACACCACATGCGGGCAGATTTGGATGCCCGCGTGCATGGTGTCACCGATCATGTCCTCCGGCTCTATCATCATGAAGCCAGGTGGGCACATGTGGCGCTGGCCGAAATGGGCATGCTGATAATTCTGCCTCGCCGCCGGAGTGTCGGCGGGGGGTAAGTCACCATGGAAGTGCACAGTCTCACCGCATCCTGGGCACGGGTAGGGCTCCGTCAGTCCGTACTCCTGTCCCATTGCATGCGCTAGCATGGCTGCATACTGCGCGCTCTTGATCATCGGCATGCTCATGCCCTTCCGCTCGTAGTCACTCTGCGTGAGGTGCATGTAGTGCTTAGGCATGTCACACACGAAGCAGAAAAATGTAGAAGCTGCTCCAGCATGCCCGCCGTAGATCCCCGATTGCCACGCCATGTCGCCTCCCAGCACCATCTTGAAGGTGTAGATCTCGTCATGCGGCTTCATCCCTGAACCGTCGCAGAGCTCCATGAGTTGATCCTTGATAGCCTCCATCTGTGTGATGAACTGCTCGTACTTGTCTTGCCCCTCGTACAACATGATCTTCACAGCATTGTGAATGCTGTCCACACCCCATCCTTCCATCACATAACCTTCTTCGTCCACCCTTCTCAGCAATGGCTTCAAGATGGCAAGCACAACCCCTTGATGGCCGAGCTTGAAGGCTGTACTGCCATCAGCTGTAGGCACAAACAATTTCATCAGTGATGGCATGTCATATTATGAAAACAATTCACATCATCCGTAGCACTGACGATGGCAGCTCACCGCAAAACTGGATCACGATCTCTCTGCTTTCGGGCAACTGATCTTTCGGGAACTGGGCCAGCCGAGTGCGCAACGCCTGCATCACGTCGATGATGGCTCGCTTGCCGTCCTCGGAAATTTCAAGCCCGGCTAGCTTTGCCACTCGGTCCTCCCAGTCCCACACCTCGTTCTTGCTTGGCAACAGACACATTGGTGTGCCATAGGGCAGCAGCAACACCTCATGCTCGCCCTTATCCTCGACCCAACGCTTAGACAAGGCATGGATGAGGTATTGGTAGCGGCGCCACGTGAGCTTGGAGGTTACACGGATGTACGACGCGCGCGCCACGGTCCAGTGCTCGCGGATCGCGGCGACGACGTGCTGCTCCACAGTGCTATACAACCCGCGCTGCTGGCAAACGGCATCAAGAATTTCGGGACACTCATTACAGAAACAGTCGACGAGTTGCACGACTGTGTCCCCTTTCACGCCCCCCTCGTAGCGCGCCTCAAGATAGTCGGTTAGCCTCTTGACCTCGCGGCGTTTGAAGCCGCGATACGCTTCGGCCTCGCTCACTGCTGGGGCTGAGATCCGCTTCAAGTCTTGGCGCAAGGTTCCGAAAGCCCGGCGCAACTTCCGCTCCCTCATGGCTTTCATAACACACGACCGAGCCCTGGCCGAACCCGATTGGCTTGCCTCGAGCTTTGCTTTAGCCCGCCGCGTGGCGGCTTTCGCCGAGTCGCGCTGCGTGATGACCTTAGCGAGCTTCGCTGTATATTTGGCCTCCGCTGCGATCGCCTTGGCACGGAGTTGCTTCACCACCGTTTCCTTGGCTCGCGACCGCGAGCGCTCTGCCTCAAGTTGTCTTTGTAAGTCAGCTACTTTCTTTGCCAACGTCCCCGAGCGCTTTGTAAGCTGCTGAACTTGTGCTCGGAGTGAGGGCACGTCTGCGCCTGCTCGGCGCGGACGAGCAGCAGTAGCTGCCGCTTGCGCTGCGGCATCTCCCGCGGCTTGCTGCTCGGCCCGAGCCTGCCGCTCCACCACCCGCCTGCGAGCTGTGAAACAGCCGCCCCTTGACCGCGCTGACCAAGACTCTGATCCATGGCTTCCAGCCCCGGGCTGCGGTGGTTCAGGTGGGTCAACGTCGGGCATGGTGCTGCTGGCAACGACAATGATAATGTGGCATGCCGCCGCGCATGCTCGTGCGTGTGCCATCAGCCACCCAGCAGCACCACCACTGCACGTGTAGGATCCCGTGCGAGTACTGCTCATACGCCCACCACCCGCCCGGCTCCACCGCCCGAGCGCACCCGTACATGTCATGTACGAGGCCTTGGGGGTTTTGGGTAAAACCCTGATGCACACCAGGGAAAGCTGGTGGCGCGTTACAAAGCGTACACAAAAAACCCAGATTTTCGTGTAACAGGGACGCCGTGCCCGCCGTACAACGATACCTAGGTCGTGAACACAGTGATCGCGGAAGGCATCTGCGATACCGTCGTGCTGTACACGCGAGTGAGCGTCTCTAGGCGCCGGGAGGTACATGAGCGCGTCGCCGTATAGGTCGACAGTGGCGGGGTTGTGCTCCGTCGAGGGCAGAATGATCTGGCTCCCAACCACCGGGGTCAAGCACTGGCTGGGCAGAAAGAAGTACCCGGCAACGACATCCCGCAGTTCATGCAAAGTCATGACTGTCCGCGCGGTGGGGATGGCCACTGTCCACATATGCCTGACGCCGCGTGGAGCTGGTTGAACAAGATCCGTTCCCTACATGTGGCAGGGATACCTCGAGGCTGCGTTGCCTTAGCATCAGGCTGCGACGAGCGGCGGTAAGGTGCAGACTGTTCTTGGCGATCGGGTCGAGGTTGACTGTGTAGCTCAAAGAACGTGTTGATTGTTGATAAGTAGGGGTGTAATGACTTTAATAGCCCCAATGTGACCCCGCTCACCAATCCAAGCTACGTACCGGACGACAGTAGCAGTGGTCGCCCCCATCAGCGGGCTGATGTTCTCGGAGTCGTGGCAGGACTCCGAAAGTTAGCCGGCGTAGCTCTTGAGCGTCTGAGCGGTGAGGGAGCTGGAGAGTAGGTCGAGGGTCCACTATCCTAGCTCGTCTGAGCCGAACGCCTCATGTAAACGAGACCGGAGTAAAGCAACCCAAGGAGCGCCAGCTTCGGGCTCGCCAATTACGTAGGTACGGCGCTTGGCCGAGGGAGTAACATGGGACCGGTTCATTTTAGCAAACTATTCGCGGCGGCGGCGGTAAATTAGGTTTCCGGCGGTTATTGGCCGGTAGCTTAGTTGTTGGACGGGTTTGCAACATCATCTGTACGGGTTTGCGGGGCAAAATTCAGGTAGGAGGGCCGCCCCGCGCGCCCGTCGCGCTCGTAGCGCATGCCACGCGCGTAACGTATGTACACTCGCGAAGCTTGGTCGTTGCGAACGAGCTTTAACACGCAGAGTAACAACCGATGTAACGAAGGACGCAATGATGAGATGATACGGGAGGCGGATTGTTGAGCCGCCATGTGCATGTGTGCGGATGGTTGAGCCGCACTCGGTTGTAGCAGTAAGAAGCGCCGCACCGAGGAAGGTCTAAATGAAGTCTTTAAGGTGGGAGGGTCAAGCCCGGACACATGGCGCTCATCCCGCCGTGGAGTTGCTAGGGTTCGCCGTGCGGGGGTTTCCGATGAAAGATGGCCTCGCAATGCGCCAGCAGCTCCGGCGAATAAATGCGCCCCACACGGTCACTCGTGCTCACCTTCGCAGCCACGCCCGCGACCGCCGCCACGCCCACGTCTACGCCCGCGCCATGCAGCCGCCGTCGCCATCCGAGCAGTAGTGGTAGCTTTTGCGCTGCCGGCAACCGTCGCCTCGAAGATGCGGCGTTGGTATAGTCCTTCAGCATGTCCCCGAAAATCGCATAACCCAAATGTTCGGCGGCATGCTGAAAATGTTGGGCTCGCAGTACGTCCATAACACCTTGGTCACCGTGCACACGCTTGACCTCGTTTAGCCTTCGCATGAAGGCTAGACGAAAGCGAAACGCCGTGTCGATGGCCTCATCGGTGGGATTCAGAGCGCGCGCGAGGTAGGAGGTGAAGTCTTGATTAGCAGCGGGGACGTAACGTAGCAGTTTGTCGAGAGCTACGAAGAGAGCGGCCATGTAGGCTCCGAAACACGACATCCAAAGATACTCCTCTTGGGCCGGCAGACGCCGGTCATCCTGCTTGAGGTACTCATCGTTCGTTAGGTCGGTATACTCAGATGACAGAGCCCATGCACTCGGCTGACCGGTCGAACGGCCTCGTTACCATACTCTCCTCACTGCAGTAGCTTTGGCACCGCGAGATAGTCGTCCTCGCCACTCGCGGATTTTGCTCCGACACGGCCGCTCTGGGCTAGCTCTAGCAAGTCGGGGCACTATGCAGCTCCCCCGCTGCATGTCGGTTGTCCCGCGACGCGCTGCTGCCCGGGACCAGAGCCATGTACTCCGTAATCTCCATCAACAACACGGACACGAGCCGTCAATTGAGCTAACGCTGTTGCAAGCTCGCGCAACCATGTAGACTGGGCCTTCATGTCTACTTGTAGCGATTTGAGCGTCGGCTCAACGACGACGGGTTCTTCTCCATCCGGCATGATGACGCACGGACGTACGGATGAGAATTTCACACACGGGCGGTGAGCCGGGTGTGGTCTTGAACAACTTGAGTGACCTTGCTCGCAACAGGTTGCGAGACAGTTTATCGTTGCGTGTAACGCAGCGAAACCGGAAGATGGCAGGCTCAAACACTATGGCTGCTTTTATGTCTACTCTTGCTGCACGCAAAAAGGGCGCAATGACATGTGCCTAGTAACCCGTACCACTGAGCAGCACGGTAGCCGGAAAAGCTGTTGGGGAAAGGAGGAAACCCCATAAACAAGTTCAGAACATATTACGACTAATAATCGTCATAATGTATACCACCGGTATTATGCTGATGTATATTTTATATTGTTGCTAATAATATATGCGTAGTTGTTTTAAACGGGTGATTTTGCATTTACTTGTCCGACTTATTGCCAAATGCCGGTAAGCTTTGCATGTACACGTGAAGAATAGAAACCTAAAGAATAATTGAATCCAAGCGTATTTTTGTATACGATGATTACAACGAGTACCGATGCTATGCGCCGCGAGTGGTCAGCAACAACAACATCGTCAAATAATCGCGGTCAGTGGCCCATCGCCTCATCATCACCATGACCAGAGACTCAACGACAACAATATAATAGGATGGAAGATCGGCAACTACTACAAACAGGATAGAGTAGAACAAAATAGAATAGTCAGAATCCTTAGAATATAATCTAATAAGTGCTGAAGATCGGATTGACTGTGTTGAGGAATGAAGTTCGAAAATAGAACGTGCCGATCGGATTTGGATGTCCTCATCCGATATTGTAGAGTACTAGTATGTATTCCGGCCCGAACCGCGGGCGGCTGAGGACCATACCACACGACTGTACGAGGTACTGCCCCAACGAACGCCCCTCCTGGTCTCGGGGAGAGGAAGGACCAAAAGGATCCAAGGACGGGAGGCCTATAAGCTGGAATGTCATCCGCGCTTGAGCCTTGATGTGGGAGAATCTTGGGAATTGATGATTGCATAAATGGAAGCTACGAAACGAACCTACACTAGATATAACAAAAGAAGGAGAACCCGTGAAATCGTGAAGTTTGTGCTGCAAGTGGGAGTCGAACCCTTGTCTCTAGACATGCATGCTTGCCACCTTAGCTCCGAAACCATGTTGAGATATCAAGCTCGAAAAAGGTGCCGATCGGACTTGGACGTCCTCATGCAATATTGCTGAGCTTGTATACCGATTTGAACCGGGCCGAGGACGACACCACATGACTGTACAAGGTTCTGTTCCAAGCAAAATACTATTTTGAAATAAATTTCATTGACGGATACATCTTAGTCGTATTGCAATTCGATGCGGAAGGCACTAATGGTGTTGCTTGAGTGACTTTGTATTGCCCATATTAATAATATACACAGGAAAAGTATACTACGTGCATTGTTTGAAATTACATAGCGACACACGAATGCGGGCCGATGCACAACGATAAGATAACGACAACTATTTACGTGCAACATTACGTGTTATATAGTCATTACACGCGTAAGGTAATCCTTATATGGTATACAACCAAACACGTATACTTCACACGAAGTAAAGATACTGGCAAGGATTGCCTAGCTCGTTTGGTAAGGATATAGTGCAGACATGAAGGATACATTGCAGCAATACTGCAGACTGAAAGGAAGCCCTACTCTCCCGTCCAAACATTTATTGCGACGGAACTTCGGCAATTATAATAACAAGAGAGCGATTAGCTATAATGGTGCCAGAATATAATATCAATGTTAAGTAAAAAAAGCTAAAAGTTAGGGTGGCAAGACACGGCAAAGGAGCCGCCGTATATGTTTTTTGTCACCTACGCGCTAGTTTATAGCGCTAGTATGCCCGCTCGACTACTTGGTACTGGTCCGTAGAATATATAGGGCTGGCAGGAAACCTTAAGCGAGAAGCATCTACATGCCGTGTTTGCACAAGCAGGCAAGAGCCATTGGTACAAGAGCTATTAGTACAAGAGCGTATTGATAAAGTACTTGTATTCGCACTTTATCAATCCGCAGTGGTTCTTTTCCATGTACCAGTGTACTGCATGTTGATTCGTATTAGTCCAGTGTAATCCAAATCAATATATCATCAGTGAGACATCGTTTCTTGATTTCAGAATAATGTGAAGTAGCTCGTCCGAGTAGCTCTACCAGCAGATTATGCGAATCGTTACGCTTTCATTGCATTGATTGCACTGATCTAAAAAAATATGTAAAGCCCATACTTGCTGAATAAGTTGATTGGGCACAATGAGAACAGCCATCAGAATGAGGATCAAAATAAGGAGTGATGACAACTGTAGTTTGCAAACGACGACTAAGAAACCCTCGAGATCGTTCTAAATGTTCTAGCTTGGGTGTCATCGGCAGTAAAGCTTAGCATGTCGTTGCTAGTACAGCAACCATTAAATGGTGCAGTCCTTGCTTGCGTTATCTTGTACCATTGGCAAAGAAGTTGTACGTTTCTACTGCTCATAATGTTCATGCTCATCCTGCTCATGCTCATTTTTACTGCTCGTTGTACCTTCCTCAATCCGTGCGCAAAGAGAAGATGCAACCAGGTTGTGGGAGCGGCATGGGGTGTAGAGATGTGACACCAATAGCATAATTACAACGGCGGAGAGCATATGTATGCACGCCTCTCGGTTGCATAACGCCAGGACTGCGGATGGAGTTACTCTATATGTGAGGGAACACGTTCGCACCGCAACTTCAGCCTATGCGGAGTAATATAGTGGGACGACCCCGACAAATGCGAGGGCGGAGCCAATGGCCGCCCGGCCAGTGATGCGTTGATTGCACATCACCCAGGCGAGCGGCAGGCAGTAGACCGGCGCCAGGGAAGATAGGGTTGCGTACACGGGGAAGGAGATCTTGAACAGCGACACCACGCCAAGGTACGGGCACACAAACGTGCCCAGAAGGGAGCCAATGGCCACAGCGACCCAGGCCTTCCTGCCGAGCCTCGGCATTTGGTTCCAATGGAGCGAGGTTACGGCGGTGTCAGCTGCAGTAGTCCCCGCACTGTCGCTCTTCCTTCTCACCCACTCCAGCAAGCGGCTGCCTGCTGCAATAATTCCGAGCAGTAGTGCTGATGAGCCGAATCGAATGGTATTGATTTCCATGCTACTATACTGCGTCCCCACCTGTCGGGTGACGAGAGAACCCGTGACGTCTAGGATGGCATGAAGCACGGCCAATGCATAGCCCGCGCCCATCAGCATCAAAGTGCGGCGAGGCAGCTGCGAGGCGCCGCTGACATTCTGCGGAGAGTTTTCTAACAAAGGCATGGAGGGTTGCTGGTCCCCAGATTCATTCGCAGCTTCCGTATCTGCAGGCTTAGGCTCATGGGTCGCAGTTTCTCGCTCCAGAGATACCATCAGTACCCCAAGGGTAGTGACTGCCATGCCGGCCATGAGCCCAAGGGTTATTTTGTTGCCCAGGAAAGCCCATCCATAGAGGCTCGAGATGAATGGTCGAAGGCTATCAATCATAATGTACCGCCTGGCACCAATCAGGCGCAGACTCTGCAGCGATGCGGTGTCCCCAATGACGATGCCAATTAAACCGCTGAACATCAGCCAGCCAGCTGATGGCCAGGTTGCCGTTGCAAACCAGGCGGAGGAGCCCTGGCTCAGTAGGCCGACCGCCACAAACACAGTGCTCGCCAGTGCGCACTTGAAATAATTAAGGAGAAAGCTGCTTCCTTTCCCTGTCAGCAGGCGAGCGGCATGTTAGCGACTACATGGTGCGTGGTGAGATGGTCAAGGAAGGCGCGTTGCATGGTATGCAGGCCACAGCTGGTGCACTGTGGTTGGGAAAAGCCGTGGCGTACAGTGTCCGTCCCAGAGGAAAAACGCCATCGCCATAGCCAGAGGTGCTCCAAGTGCAGCGGCCACGCCTTCTGAAGCAGAGGACATGCCGAGGCTGGCTTGGGATGCCATGGCGGCAACGATAGGCGCCCCCTGCCTCGCGCGTGCCCTTGTCTGCCGCGCCCGAGTATCCAGCCCCCCGGCCACTGATGGGCGGAACACTGAGCCGATGACCTTGGTGGGGAGGAAGCGGCGGTAGACTCTACCTGCGCGACCCGCACGGAGGCCTACAGAGGACAGGCAGATGGCCCGTGGACCATGCGATATAACCCGCTGGACTGGCTGTCGCATGCCGCCGAGGGCATGGACGCCGTTGCTTCGCGGACGACTGAAAGTCTGCTGGGCCGATGTCAAATAATTGAACTCGCCTCGGCGGTATTTCCTTTGCCGCCGGAAAGGGCGGTTGTGAAACCGCAGAGGGATTCGCAATCCGCGATAGTCAACCTGAAAAGTGGCTGAAAACTTGGGGCTACCTATCGTCTAGCGGTCTGCGCCACCCATGCTGTAGCCACCTATCAGTTTGTATCAGCGGGGCCAGCCGAAGATCGCGAGGACAGACCTTAATTTGTAGTGGCTGTGTGAGCAGCCACAGAATCCCCACCGCGAACAACGCAATTGTGGAGTGAGCGGGATCTCCACAGCATCAGTCATCTAGAAATATGACGATTTCAATATATTTCATAAATAACCCCGATTTTACGACTGCTGCAATTAAAGGGATTAGTGACAATTTGCTGCTGCAGCAGCATCCGAGTTTGTTCATACCCGGGTACCTGTAGGAATATTCGTCAGGAGGCGCCACGCGCCTCAAGCATCATGGCGACTAAATACAGATTACATCAGCGCAGATAACTCGCGTGTGTGTACGCACGGGTCCTGCGCGAGCACATAACTACAGGTACAAGCAGCGCGCAGTCCGCAGCGTGCTGCGTCCTGCCTCAACGCCGCCAGCAGCCAGTCCATAACGCCGCCTCCACACCGCCATCCAAACGCATAACCCCGCAGGCAGCGTGGCACAGTGCGGCTGCTAGCAGGGCCGACATAAGCAGCCTCGTGCTATTTACAGGCTGCCTCGCGGGGAAGCCGAGTCGTCAACATGCCGATGGTGGGCATGCCTCATTGCTGCGTGCGATGCCGCCAGCGGAGGGCGTTCCACCCCATGCCCGGCCGTTCAGAGAAGGATCAGCGGAAGCCCCAGGCCGTTCTTGGCCGCGTTATGTCACGTCAGATGTGTTGCGTGATGCATTGCCCAGCTGTCCAACTGCTCATGTGTGTGATGAAGCCTCACCGCCACCGCTTTCTCCATGTTTGGCAGGTGGGGAATGTCGAGATGACGGAGCAGGAGATAGAGGAGTTCCGGGAGGTATTTGACCTGGTTGATAAAGATAAAGGAGGCGCCATCGAAGCTGACGAGGTCGGTGTGTGTCTCATGGCTGAGCTGCCTGCTTTGGCTCTTGAATGCAGGCGACGCTGCCATGGGCTTTCGTGCTGACACCAATGTGCCCCCCCATTGGAATTATTTGGTACTGAACTGCCAAGCATTCCTGTCTGCCTGTTGTGCCCCCCCCCCCCCCCCCCCCCCCCCCAACGCTCCTTAGATCATGGAGCTCATGGACATGCTGGGGATCCAAACAGACAGGGATCAAGTGGAGAACATGATCAACGAGATCGACGAAGATGGGAACGGGGAGATCGACTTTGATGAGTAAGTTCATTCCGGTGTAGCTGCTGACCCGCTGTTCAGGGCCCTGCCTGAATGCAAAGTTATTTACTGTGGACCTCTGCTGCATGCATACAGGTTTCTCCTGGTGAGTTCGATTCATGCGGAGCGTGGCCGTTCGCAGCAGCGAATGGGTCTGCACCGGCATAGGTGCATGCGTGCTGAGTCCAATTGCTGCGGCAGGTGATGGCAGCAGGGCAGAGCCTGCCATATGAGCGAGACGCGCTGATGAAAAGCTTCCGGCAATTTCGCCGCCGGTCGGACTTACCGCCCAATGTCATATCCGTAGAAGAGCTGAAGGACATCAATGTAGGTTCACCAGTTCGAGGGCTGCCAATATTGTGCGCACTGGGTCCTGTGTTGGTGGTGGTGGTGGTGTGTGTTTGGTGGTGGTGGTGGGTGCGTGGGTGGGGAAGGGGGGTCTGCGTGCAAATGCTGACGGAGCTGCTGTTCGATCCATCCAGAACCATGCATCAGACCCCATTGATGAGGAGGAGCTGTGCAAGCTCATCAACGCGCTGCAGCCCAACGACGAAGGTCTAATAAACTATGAGGACCGGATCGGAATGTATGTGACGGAGTCCAAGAAGGACTAGCATGCATTAAGCCGCAGGCAGCCGTCTGCCTCTCAAGACACCGTGCTGTGTCCATGCCATCCCGTGCCAAGCAAACGGACTGCCAACCAAGCAATTGCTGATGCACTGCATCTCAATATACAGCATATGAGCGCATTGACAGCGATGATCTTGTGCTGCTACCATACCGCCATGCAGCAGTCCTTATGTAACATTCCTGTAAAATAGCATTCCTTTCCATTTTGCTGAGTAAACAGCGGACTCTGACCACATCCGCAGGACAACAAACTGCCCTGTCATGCACCTCGGTGGCGGCGGATTGCATGCTGCAGGGCAGTGCCAGTACTCAAGGATAGGCTTGCTGCAAGATGGGTGACAATGCTTGTTGCACCACCCCCATCCGCAGGAAACATACACTGTGATGGAGCTGCAGGTGGTTGCGAGTACAGGATACTCATCCTTTTGCCTGTAACTACGGATAATTATTTACACGTATACTACGCCTCTAATTAGCGGTCTGTCGGTCAGTCACTACACCCGTCCTATCGGGGAGTTGACCCGGCCGATGGGTCATATACGGTCACCCAAACATGGAGTCTCAGGCCGCAACGGTAGGGCTAGTACTAGCTTCCTAGCTAGCTATCGGTACCGCCATTTCATTATTTTTACCCCGTAGGTACCAGCATATCGGTATATTGTTCGTTGTTGACACCCCCGTCCCCCCACTCCCATGAAGAGAGAAATAACTTTTTAATATTGTATTATATTCGAATCCATAAATAATGCATATTAAAATCCATGACTGACATATTTTGGACGTGTATTTTGGGACTCATATATTGTCGCAAAACAATTCAGTAAACAATTCGTCCAGCTTACTGGTACTGGTAGGGTGGTCTCCTTATCGGGCATGTATTTATCCGCAGGCATACACGATGACAGGCTGCGCAGCACGGCAGTCCCATCGATACGATCGTAATTTTTCCGTACTATATTCGTCAAAGTTTTTACACACGATTTTCCTTGTTCTGTAGATCCCTCCGCCGCCGAACGCAGGCGGAGACGCTTCGTGTACGAGCGGGGACGCGGCTTGACCACGGCACAGGCGTCTGGGAAGATAGCGACTAAATTAGGGAATTTGTAGTTATTTTCTGTTTAGCTTTTATTTTATTCTACATATATTTTCATTCAGCGACTGTATAGTCGCTACCTATAATCCTCACCAGCAACTATGTAGTTCTCTGACGCAGACAGTGGTAGAGCCGCAGGTACTATAGTGTGAATTAATTGCAAAGGCCATTAAACAAATAATCCACCTGGCGCTAAAAGCAGTACGGTACCAACAGATCAGCATGGCAAGCGCCGCCTAAAAGCGGCCCTGATACTTGTATCCCTACACCTGTACCTGCTGCTGCGTCCCTGTTGCTATTCGCGTGCCGTCGTCCATCAAAGCGCGCAGCGCAAGCAGTGGCGCTCCACGAAGCACGTCGCCTCGCAACGGTTCGCTCGATGGGATCGCGGCCTCCTTACACACCCACGACAGCAACAGCAACAGCAACACCTCCGCGACACCCCCGCCCCGCGTCACGCATCTCGCGGTGCCCCTCACACGTCCCCGCAGCGCGCAGGTTCACTGCAAGATGGAGAACACGTACGACAGCGTGCAGAACTATTACGGCAAGGTGCTGGCGAGCAGCAAGGATCTGAAGACCTCTGCCTGTACCGCCGCGGGCCGGCCCCACCCCCTGGTGCGCGAGCTCATCCGCAAGGTGCCCAGCGAAATCAACGACCGCTTCTACGGATGCGGCGCGCCCATCCCGCTAGGCATCGATGGTGACCCCCCCCCCCCCCCCCTCCCCCCTCCCCCCCCCCCCCCCCCCACCACACACACACAATTGCGCTCTGTGTTTCGGTGCCGTAGACGGCAATGATAATTCTTCCACATCAGAATAGTCGGCTCAATTTAGTTCGTCCCCTCGGCATGATAAGATGTGCTAAACACCTGCCGCGGCTTTTGCGTGCACCTCCCTCCCCCCCCCCCCCCCCCCCCCAAACAGGCCTGCGGGTTCTGGATCTGGGCAGCGGTACGGGGCGCGACTGCTATGTGGCGGCGGCGATGGTCGGAGAGAAGGGCTTTGTGACGGGCATCGACATGACGGACGAGCAGCTGGAGGTGGCGAACAAGCACGTGGAGCCCTTTTGCAAGGAGCAGGGCTTCGCCAAGCCCAACATGAAGTATGTCAAGGTGCGCGCGAGCGGCTGCCGGGTCGCGCGCCGGACTCCGGGAGTAGCTTGGCAGCAGGGCTGCCTGTCTGGGCCGGTGCTCTGGATGTGCTATGGCCTATTTAGAGGAACACTTCACTGGCCTAGACGCACATCAATGGGGGCTTGCGAGAGGGGGGGGGTGTTCATGCGGCATTGAGAGCGTGGGGTATACGTGGCTGGGGCGCAGGGGTACATTGAGTACCTGGACCAGGCGGGCATCGAGGACGAGTCGCAAGACATGGTGATCAGCAACTGCGTTATCAACCTGAGCCCCGACAAGCCGCGCGTGCTGGCGGAGGCGTACCGCGTCCTGGCACCCGGAGGCGAGCTCTACTTCAGCGACGTCTACTGCGACCGCCGCCTGCCCGCCGACGTCCAGAAGAACGAGGTGCGCACCCGGTGGCCGAGGAGCGGTCTTAGCTACCGGGCAGGCACTCCCATTGGTGCGGGATCGCGCAGGTGCTCGCAGCATGGAGTGTGGAGAGGCATCCATGATGCAGCATACATGCGGACCCGGTCCTGGTAGTCTATCATGCCGTCATCATCGCTGCAGTGTGCTCATGTGCTTGCGCAGCTCGGCCTCGTTTATGTGGTCTGACACGCGGTTCTGGATGGATTAACCAGCAGCTTGGTCAGTTGCACCCAGAGTCTCCCATTCCCCAGCAGCCGTGCCGCCTGCCGACCGGCCTGACCGGCCCCTGCTCCCGCAGGTGCTGTGGGGCGAGTGCATCTCCGGCGCGATGTACATCAGCGACTTTGAGCGCGAGGCGCGCAAGGTGGGATTCATCGACCCGCGCATCCTCACCTCCGCGCCCATCCAGATCCACGACCCCGAGCTACAGCTGCTGCTGGGCGAGGCCAAGTTCTTCTCCATCACCTACAGGTCGGGGCCATGGCCCAGTCCCAAAAGACGGTGGCGGGAGGTCTTTTTGGGGGTGAGGGGGACTCTTGTGTGTCTGCCGCTTTGCGCTGATCCTTTGCCCAGCAGGTTGTTCAAGCTGCCGGGGCTGATCGAGACCCTGTGCGAGGACTACGGCCAGTACGCGGTGTACAAGGTGCTCGCCCTACAAACCCTGGATACCGCCCGCCTCTGCCGTCATAATGCCCTCGAGGAGCACCCTTACCCCCCCCCCCCCCTCCTCCCTCCCCACCACCACCACCACCACCACCGTCAAGGGTCCACATGAAAGATCGATCAACTACCAAGACCAGATGCATCAAGGAGTGTGATCCTAGTGCAAAGATCAACGAATCCATGTTTCGGCGGTGTTTTTCCAGGTGCATTGGTCTTTAGACAGGTATTCAGCCAGTGACGCGTTGTGGATATGGCGTCGGCTAATCGGTGTGTAATGTGGATCCGCAGGGACTGATGCGTCGTTATTTCCGAGCATATTAAGTAATTAAAACAGTAGTCTATTAAGCATCTGTTTGTTTCATCGAAGTTTTTCAGGACAATACAAGTGAATAAAGGTTCACATCGGATTGAATCTTCAGCTCTACGGGATTGATGCAGGCCCAGAACGCACACCCCGCCGCGTCCCGCGTGCCTCCAGCACAATGTCTCACTTGACATGGCATGGCTGCTGCGGGCTCTCAGGGCACCATCAAGGGCAGCGAGAGCGCGTACCAGCTGGACGACCACCACCGCTTCGTGAAGGGCAAGCCGCTGCTGGTGTGCGGCAACTCGGGCGCGATGGTGGGTGAGAACGGCGTGAGCTGGCTGTCCAAGCACTTTGAGGTGCGGCCCGCCCCGCGGTCGAGCGCACAGAGGGGGTGTGGCTTCCTGGCCATTCGAATACGATCCGAGATCTGTACTGCAGTGTACTGTACCGCCCGCTGGGCGATTCTGACACGTTGGTGTGATAGCTGTAGACGTCAGGTAGCCGCCATTAGGACCGGGTGATACTCCGGGGTACAGCCCTAGTGTCGCCCTAAGTAAAAGCTTTAGGCAGGACGCAGTTGGATTTACCTGGCCGCATGCGTGAATGTATTACCGTATAATATAATACGACAGGCGTGCATCGTGCTATCATCGATCAGTGATGCCCATGATGTACAACACGCTTTGCTGCATTGCGCATACCTCGTGATGTTTTACGGTTTTGGGTTTTAGGTTTTCAAAACCCTGAAACCTAAACTAGTCACAGCGGGCTAAGGCCTCGCTGACCTCACCCGACGGGCACCGCACAACACACAGATTCGCCCGTGGGTGCCGCTGTGTGCTGGCTTGGAGCCTGACGAGTGCTGTGCTGCGGGCGCTGCCCAGGTGGTGGGCGACCGCAGCGTGCACTACGGCCTCTTCGACGGCTGCGGCGCGCTGCCCGTCAAGGATACCGGTGCCGCGGTGTCCTGCGCGCCGTCGGGCGGGTGCTGCTAGACGAGCATGTATGCAGGTGCTGGTAGATGTGCATGTTGCGCTGATGGCGTTCCTCCGGCTAGAAGGGGAAGGGCAGGCCCAGACATGGTTCAGTACGGCTTGGAAACCAGATTGACAGGCGAGGCCCATCCTGCGGCCTGTGTGGGTGCTCAAGTCCATGGGCCCATCCCCGAGTTAGACACGATGCCAATCGAGGTGCCATGTTGGAAGCGGCAAAGGCCTATAGGGGCAGAAAGGGGGGGGGGGGGGGGGGGCAACAAGTGGGTAGAGGGTTCATGGAGGAGCTATGTGTTGTAATATGCATGCACCCTATGTAGCGAGGCCTTCCGGTACATGGAAGGGAATTCAAGCACATAAATCAAACAATAATGTGAACATGCCTGGGTCTGGCACCAAATCTAGCAAATCAAGAGCAAAACAAGGGGTTGGAGTACATTCCAGGAACCGTGGATCGTATTGCACCGCGGTACCTGTGTGACGTGATATGATATTTTGATTAAATGACACAAACCCTGTGTAGTTCCGCCATGCCGTATCCGCACAGCGCAGCGCAGCTATCCGCCAGCATCCAGAACCAGCGCACAAACTTAGCGCGCGACCGCAGCCGGTAAACGATACGGTACGTTTGTATGTGTATTCATTTGACACCTGGCACGGACTTGTCCCCTCGGAGGCTCAGCCATGTCTATCCCAGCAGTTCCGCGGTTGACCAGGACCCTGGCTACTGAATCTGGCTGGCTCTCCGGCTATGTGATTTCCGTAGCCAACGTAAAAGCCTGCCTCACTGTGAGCAATCCATGCATCTGCATCTGCGGTAATAAACTGCATTAGTCACTCTTCATCAGGTACCTTATGTGCGTATTAATACTTATTATATTTAATACTGATCATCCGTGGATACTACTATGCGAGTACCCGTACTACTGAATGGTCATCATTTTTATCCTTGGTGTAGTCATGATACATATCCTCGTCAGTGTACAGCATAGACAATGTACAATTTTCCACAAAAGTGTATGCATGTTCTTGGGGGCGTGATTTTGATTGGGTTGTACGTTTCTAGTCAATGCACTCGCGCAAAATCTACGACGTGGCAACCACGACGAGGAGTCTCATGATAACGTGTGCATGTGGTGCGCTAGGGAAACTTCAAGATGTGTGGCGCGCATGAGGCACCTGCTGCCACGTGGACAACTAAGTGCAACATGGATTGCGAAACGTCTCTCTGGTTGATGATTATTTGAGCGTGTGACACACCATTATTTTCACTGCAAGGGGAGCATCACCCCCATGTGACTATCAGATGATGCTCGGTGCTTAGTGCGGTGTCGTCTATGGTGAGCTAGCGGGTTGCATATACCACACGAGCAAAAATCTTTTATTGCATGTTCGCCCTACAAAATGCAAAAAATGTTGCAACCCCGAAACTATCATTGTCGTATTTGCTGCGACTTTTCATCAGAATTGGGTGTCGTTGGCGGTTTCCGAAAGCCCTTGAGCAGGCGCGTATGGCTGTAGGCCTAGGCAAATCCGACTCCTCCAAAAAAAAAAAAACGCCTCACACTGCCAGTGCTCCAGGCTACCACTAGGTGTTTTGGTCCTCCTGTAGCAGCTGCAGCCCGCTGCTCAAACAGAGCGATTGTACTATTATATACATCATGATAATGCGAACACATTATTTTCAGAAGTAGCCCCAGGGCGTGGCATGAAATGTAAACACTATGCATTTATTGCTAGCAAGCAGATTCCAAGTAGATGGCAAAAACTCGACTCTGTTCACTGCCACTATTGAGTGTGCGCGCGGGGGGGGGGGGGGGGGGGGGGGGAAGTTGAGCGGAAGACAGTCTCGCCTGCATGGATGTGCCGATAATTAATAATAACATAGAAAAAAATTGGCGGGTGCCTGCTCAGGGATCTTCGGTGTTGCTCATTTCAGCAGATACATCGACGCGTCTATTACTTTTGCTATACCGCTGCCGGGGGGCAGAAGAGAGGGGGGGGGGGGGGGGGGGGTGAATGGTATGTGGTATGTAGCCTGACACACAGCTCGGCGGTTAGCTATATTGAGCCCCAGCGTGCGTGTTCGTGAGGGCGACGCGGAGTGTGGCCGTCTCGCAGCCAGGCGGGCGGGCATCGATGGTATCACTGCCATTGTAGAGCCTTCGCGCGGACCCGGGCGTCATGCGCCTCCTCCTCGAGGCCCTGGGCTGCGAGGGCGTCGGCTAGGCCCATGAGGACCTCGTGCAGCAGATGGTGCCGTTGCGCTGTGCTCCGACTCCTGCATGGCTAAGGCTCTGCGGTACAGGTCCACCGACTCGGCCAGGGCGCCAGTGGCCACGCAGAGCTCAGCATGTGCGAGGAGGCTCAGGGGCGGCTTGGCGCTGTTGGCGGCGGACCTCGCGCCCTCCACATCGCCGAGGGCCAGCAGAACGCGGGCTTGGTTGCCCCTGGCCATCATCGTATGTTCGTGATCCTTCCCGAGGGTGTCCATGAGAGTTTCAAGAGCTGAGGCCAGCAGCGTCGCCGCCTTGCTATGCTCACCCATGTGCCGGTGCACCTCTGCGAGGTTGGCGTCTACGATGGCGCTCGTCAAGTGGCCGTCACCAAGCCATTGGGCGCTCAAACGCTTCGCACGCTGAAGCGCGGCTTCCGCCTCGGGAAAGCGCCGCATTTCCACAAGGGTGCTGCCAAGATTTACCAAATCAGGGAGGATGTGCGCGGTGTCGGGCCCATTGCAGCTCTCCCGAATCTCGCGCGACGCCCGGAAGGCGGCCTCCGCGTCTCGGTACTGCCCCCGCTTCTTCAGTAGTAAGCCCCTCGAGTGCACCAGGACCCCCATCTGCGGGGAGAACTCTCCAAGCGTGTTGGTCACAATCGGCGTGGCCCTATCGAGCGCAGCCTCCGCCCCTTGCAGGTCTCCCGTGTGAAGCAGGGCCTGGGCAAGGTTGATGAGGCTCATGGCCGTGAAGTCGTGCCCCTCCCCAAAGACGGCCTCGTACACACGCAGCGCCTCCCGATGCATCGTGATGGCAGCCTCGTAGTCCCCTTGCTGCTGCACAATAGCCGCCATGGACGTTAACCCGATACCCACGTGAGGATGGTTGCCGCCGTGCACCGCTGTAAGCCTGTCGATGCCGTCGCGCAGCGCCGACTTTGCCGCCTCCAGGCGCCCCTGCGCGCGCAGCAGCTCCGCCAGCGTGACTTGAGCCATGCCCTCCGCACCCTCTTCCAGCCCGCACGCCACAGCTCCTCCGCGGGCGACAACGCGCTCGAGAAACTCCTCGACCATGCGCCCCGCGCCGACCAGGTCACCCAGCTCCTTCTTGGCTGTCGCCAGGTTGTTCATGACCGACAACACCAGGTCCTCCTCCCCTGCGGCCTCGTACGCAGCAATGACCTCCTCGTACGCTTCCGCCGCGCTGCGCACATCTAATCGTCGCATCTTCACGTCGGCCAGTCTCAGGCGGAGCTGCTGGCAGAGAAAAAACCCGCCAAACTCCGGGTCCTCCACGTCCAGGTGTTTGCAGCATATCAGAAAGGCCCTCTGAAGCACCAGCTCCGCCCGGTCGTACGCCGCCATCCCCGTGAGCAGCACACCAGCCAGCAGGTGGAGACTCACCTGCCGGCTGTAGGCGTCGGTTCCACTAGCCGCTGATCCGCCCTCGCTGCCCTCCTCCACGCTGCTGTCAGGCACACCACTGCCGTCCTCGCTGCAACTGTCCACACGAGTCATGCCGCAGTCCACACTGCCTGCCAACCGCTGATGGCTATCACCGGAAGCCCCCTCTCCCTCCTCGCTGTCCTCCTCCTCCTCCTCCTCCTCGCTCCTCCTCCTCCTACTCCTCCTCGCTAAACTCCTCCTCCTCCTCGTTTTCCACAACACCTCCACTGCCGACGTCTTGTGTGGCCAGCTGCTCCACAGCATCAATGAGGGCTTCCTTGAGCACCTTATTGAAGTGGGCTGCGCCCACCGTCTGCTGAATGTTGCTGACAATGCGCTCTTTGTCCTCCAGCAGGTACGCCTCCGCTTGCTGCACGTCAATTCCGTACATCATGTCGGCCGTCGACGTCGCCTGATTGACGTCCAGAAGGTGGGGCATCAGCACGAGCTTCCCGCCTCGGCTGCCCGGCCCCGCCCCCTCGGCAGCCGTGCTGGCAGTGGAGCCCGTCACGGCGCTGTGCATCTCCAGTAGGCACCTGCACCCCAGTCAAGGGCGTCAGCCCACCCCGCCCCCACAGCGGTTGGGCATACATGCATGGTGCCGGCAGAGAAATGAACGGACTGGCCGGGCGGGGGTGCACCAGGCGCGCGTGAAGATCTTCCCCTCGGCGTCCACCACCACCAGCGTGTACGGCATGCCCTCTACGGCGGACTGCAGGTCGTCCAGGTCGCACAGCAGCTGGGTGGCAGCCGCCTGGCTGGTGTCCTGGTGCTGGCACAGCGCAAAGATGTCCAGCCACACCACCGCGTCCGGCTGCCCGTGCAGCTGCGCCGCCACGCTCTCCACGAGGTCCCGGAACGGCTGCGACCAGGAGTGGGACACAAAGTACGAGGGCGCCGCTGTCGCGACGCCCGCCAGCTCACAGTACGCGCATTGCTGCGCGGCTGTGTCGCGCTTGACGACGGCGTCCACCACCTGCTTGGTGGTGAAGCCTGGCTCGTCCGGGAAGCAGCCCTCCGCCCAGCGCAAGAAGCGCCGCAGCCATGCCACCGACACACCTCGGTCGCCAAGCCGCTCTGGGAGGGGCTGCCGCCCGCCACCCGCCTGGAACACCGCCTCCGAGCTCCTGACCTCAGTCCCCTCCCCATCGCCCGGCCCCACGCTGCCCGCCACAGGATTGCTCGCCGAGTCCTGCGAGCTCGCCCTGAGGGACTCCGCCTCCTTCCGGAGCGCCGCTGCCTCCTCATGCCGAGTCCGACTCTCCAGAAAATCGGCCAGATTTCGCAAGACAATCTGCAGATGTGCACGCGCCTCTTCAACCTCCTGATCCTCCGCCTCTCCCCCCTCCTCCCCCTCTGTCTCCTTCTCCCCCTCTGTCTCCGCTTCCCCCTCTGTCTCCTCCTCCTTCTCCACGCCGTCCACCTGCTCTGCATCCCGAAGAGTTGCCCGCGCAATGTCCAGCGCCCGGCGGTACAAGCCCTCCGCCTCCTCAGCCGGGCCCTCCCTCCGTTCAACCAGCACGTCGGCCAGCTGATTGAGCAGCTCGCCGACCTCCCGGTCAGACCCACCCAGCTCGGCCGACTTCACGTCGATGGCCTCCCGCAACAGCCGCTCCCCCTCCGCGACCTCCGTGCCCCTCAAGAACGTGGCCAGCCATTCCAGCGCCTGCGCCAGGCTCGGGTGATTGGGCCTCAGCGCTTCGCGCCTGATGCGGATGCATTCGCGCTGCGCGCTCACCACCTCCTCAAGGTCGCAGCCCTCCAAGGATCCGTACGACGCGGCAAAGCCTGCCAGCGAGTCGGCGGTGGAGGGGTGGTTGATGCCAAACGCCTTGCGCTGGATGGCTAGGGACTTGCGCTCCGCCGCCACAGCCTCCTCAAACTTCCGGGAGTTTCGCAGCAGGTTGTGGAGCCGGTGGAGCGTCTCCGCGCCCGACGGATGCGCCTCTGGCGCAATACCCTCCAAGCTGGCCAGAGCCTTCCTCAGCAGAGCCTCGGCCTCGTCCTGCGTGGCTGAGCGCCCCGCAGCTGCTTCTGCCCGGCCCCTCAGCGCCTCGGCCAGCCGACACGTGGCGTAGACCGTCTCCGGGCTAGTGGGGCCCAGGGCCTTTTGGTTGATGCGCACCGCCTCGCGGCACCAGGCCTCCTTCTCGTCGCATCTGTCAGACGACAGGAGCTGCTCATCCAGCGACACCAGGCACGCCGCCACCTGCGGGTGGTCGCCGCCAGCGGCCGACCGCCATATGCCCAGCGCCTCCCGCAGCTTCGCCTCTGCTTCACCCGCACCCTGCAGGTTGGCCAGCTTCTGCAGCGTCTCCGCGACCGCGGTGCTTGCTGGGTCTGCCGCCCGCTGGATCGCCAGAGCCTGCTGGTGTATCCTAACGGCTTCGTCCAAGCGATCCTGCCTCCACAACATGTCCCCTAAGCTGGAGAGGCACGCCGCGGTGTCGGGATGGGCAGCGCCCAGAACCGCCCGGAGGTTCTCCAGCGCCTCGTGGTACATCGCCTCCGCCTCGTCATCGTAGCCCCCGTCAAACAACACCCTGGCCGCCGTCCTGGCGAGGTCTGCCCGCTGGCGGCTGGGGGACGCCAGCCGCGGGACCATCTCCACCACGGCGCTGGCAAAGGCGCGCTTCAGCGTGCTGTTGAAGGCCGCGCTGCCCACCGTGCGCTCGATCTCCTCCAGGATGCGCTGTCGGTCCTCCGGCAAGTACGACTGCGACGCGTCGATGTCCACCCCGTACATCAACTTGGAGAGGTTGGCGGCGTCGCGCGTGTCCAGCGCGTACGGCAGCAGCTGCAGCTTCCCTGCGCCCTTCTCGCTGTCGCTGCTGCAGCCTGCCACCACGGCCGTGTGCATTTCCAGGAGGCACCTACGCAATGTGCACCCGGGGAGGGGGGGGGGGGGGGGGGGGGGGGCGGCGGCACAGCCTCTCAGCGCGAGAGCTGGCGAAAGGGCAATTCAATTTAGGGTTAAAGACAAACCCTAAACAAACATTGGCTGGCTTGGTCTTCACTGCTGGGGGGCATTCCCACTGGCCACTGTGACCGGACCCTGGGCGGCAGCAAGCGGGATGCATGAGTGGCTGAGACTCTGAGAGCGAGGGCCCACCAGGCGCGCGTGAACACTGTCGCCGCGGGGTCCAGCACCACCAACGTGTGCGTCATGCCCTTCACTGCGCCCTTCAGGTCCCCCAGGTCGCACAGCAGATGCTTCGCCGCGGAGGGGTCATCCTGCTGGTGCTGGCTCAGCGCGAACATGTCCAGCCACACCACCGCGTCCTCCTCATCGGCAAGCGCCTGGCGCAGGCATTCCACCACGTACCGGAAGGGCTGCGACCAGCTGTGCGACACAAAGTAGGACGGCACGCCCGTCTCCACGCCCGCCAGCTGCAGGTAGCTGCACCGCTGCGCCTGCGTGTCGCGCTTCACCACGACGTGCACCACCTCCTTGGTGCTGGCATCGCGCTCCAGGCCGGAGGCGGCAACCACATAGTCATAGAAGCGCAGCAGCCACCGCATGGTGACGCCCCGCTGCCCCAGCAGCGCCAACACGGGCCGCAGGGGGGCGCTGCCCAGGAAAGGGGGCGCGCCAGGCGCCGGCCCAGGCTGAGCCTCATACGGGCACTGGATTGCGGGTGGGCTGTCGTCGGTCGCAAGCTGAAGCTTCGCCGCGACCACACTAGCTATGTCGCCGCGCCCGTATGTCAGCGGGGGCGCGCTCTTTGCGGCGGCTGCCTCCTCGCTCGATCCCGGTGCGTCGGTGCGGACGACACGCCCGGATGTCCATGGGGGCGGGAAGCATGCGGCAGGTGCCTCTTCGTTCGCTGAAGGCGCGTCGGTGCTTTCGCCATGGATGTGCGTCGGTGGGGGCTGGCGGTCTGCTGCGGCTGCACTATTCGACCGGTTGTCGCCGAGGTTCTGCGGAGCAGCAGGGGCCGGGCTGGATGACAGCGTGCAACCCATAACACTACCGGCATACGGGCTGCTCCCAAGCGCATAACATTTGCATACCGATATTTGTTCACGCTTGGGGTGACAGTGTTGTTAACTCAGTCAAAAAGCGTCGAGAGGGGGGGGGGGGGGGGGGGGGGCTCGCGGCGCCCACTGCGCAGCGTGCCATTCACGCCGTAGTGTTAATTTGATGAACCGACCGTTATTGGCGCATCATGCTTATGGTGGGCCGCCGGCCCACCATGAGCATGCTGTGCGCAAGCGACGAAAGGATCAAAGGACGACAACGTGGACTACTGCTGCCGCCCGTCGATATTTCAAATTTGTTTTTAATTTAAATCAGCAGCAGCAATTATATAGGGTAGCGATTAATGATATGTATAATAAAAAGGTAGTCGCTAGTCGCTGATGCTATAATAATATAAAATAAGAATAAGAATAAATATGTGTACACCTCCCCACAAAAGTCTTGCGCCCCCCAAATCACTTAACACGCGGGAATTCACCGATGCGCGGGTATATACGGCAATATTATTGGATGCCGTTCAACCAACCGCAGGTGCACTCAATAGCCACTGGGTGCATCGTCTTAGATTGGCTAATGTTGGTTATATTGGCGCGGAGATGTGTGTGATAATAACGTGGTAGAACAGTTGCAACAATGCCCCATTTTCAACATTGTAAGCGGGTTCATAGCAGCATATAAATAACGGTTGTGGCAAGTTTAGGTGCGGTTTTCTTCCAATTCGCCGACATAGTGGTGTCATGCGGCCACCCCGTGTTTTTTATTGAGTAAAAATGAGTCTTTGCGCGAGAGGTTACATCAATCTAAGCGCCGTCAATGTTGGAGAACAATTAATGCAATCGCAGTTATTTTGGGAGAATGATGTGCCAAGGGGCATATCTTCGTGAAACGGTGTTGGATTGAGGCGTACGAGGTCGCGTTGGAAAGCGCGTACGCGTGGCAAAAGCGCTGTCATGAGAGTAAGGGGACTTCAAATGCCCTGGTTTTCGCAATCAAAATTGCCATTTCCTAACGCTTAAGGGGTCTGCGATCCCCGAAACACATTACCAAACTTTGGAGCTCAATGTTAGGCCCCGTAACGGGCACCTAGATGCAACCCATAGTGCCTCAGAATCGAGCCCACTAAAGGTCTCACGTAAACAAACAACTCTTCATTACAGCGTCTCCCAAAATTAGCAGGCTTTTTTTGCTCGCAATGCGTACAAATTTCTGCGATTTCGAAGTAATAATAGGTGCTTATTTGACACATTGCCTAAGTATCTCCCACACCCCCGCGCTGCTTCGTGGCAGTAGTGCATCGGATGGACTTTGATACGGGCTATTCACATGATTAAGCTTGGGCCATGTAGCGCGTCGCGTGCTTATGCTACC